>APFE030967449.1:43151-61116 GCA_000404065.3 Pinus taeda
ACCCACCCTCTTCTAAGAGTATCCAACATGTTGGTAAAACAACTATCCCTTATAAGGATGTTGGGGTGGGATTAATTAAAGATTCTGGTTTACTAGGAACTTTTTCATTTCCTCCTCCTAACGTATCACCTTCTTTTGCAACCATTCATATGATATCATCGAACACTATTACTTTTGATGATCCTTGGATCATACCTTCCGATTCTGACGAGGACTCATTTGGTGATTCCATGCCCTTGAGTCCCTTTGAAGTTGCATATCAGGTGGTACAGTCATTTTCCAACCCTAGTTCAATGGAATTGATCCAATGAATGTGGTCCATGGGGAGTCACTTTCAATCTCAACCTCAGATTCAACAACGTTTTCTGAACCTGTACACACTAATGAGAATATTCGTGAACTTTTGTCTATTAATGATTTACCATGGGAAGATCTTCATCATCGATATTCATTTTTACCTGAGCTTGATCATTTTGAAAATGATTTCTCATCTATTTTTACCACTAATTATGTCAAGGAACCACAGAATCCATTACAACATCCTGATTCTGAGTTGAATTTGGGAAATATCTCTCGAACGATTGCTATTGACATTTCAGTAAAACCCAGAATTATTGAAAGCATTCATATAGGTGCTTCTTGTATGGACAAGGAAATCCAAACTTATAAAGCCTTACTTCAAGAATTCTGTGATGTGGTTGCCTGGTCATACGAAGAAATGCCAGGAGTTGATCCATCAATTATTGTCCATGAAATAAAAACTTACCTGAATGCTAAACTCGTCCAGCAATGTTTGCGTTAGATACATCCAAGAAAAGTTGTTGCTATTAAAGTTGAAGTTGAGAAATTACTTCGAGCAGGTTTCATATATCCAATTCCTTTAACGGATTGGGTATCAAATATTGTTCCTATTAACAAAAAGCAACGAACGATAAGAATATGTATTGATTATAGGGATATTAATCGAGCTTGCCCTCGAGACAATTACCCAACCCCCTATATCAATCAAATAATTGATGATTGTGCCAGTAGTGAAATGTTCTCCTTTATGGATGATTTTCCCAGTTACAATCAAATTAACATAATCCATGTTGATCAACCAAAAACAACTTTTATTTGTCCATGGGGGACGTTTTCTTATTGCAAATTACCTTTTGGGTTGAAGAACGCTGGAGTAACTTTTCAACGGGCTATGTATTACGCATTTCATGACATCAAGCACATTGTGCAGCCTAAATTTGATGATTTACCTACTCATTCACTACGTAGAGCCGATCATCTCACTCATTTACGAGCCATCTTTATGAGATGTAGGTATTATCGAATTAAGTTGTCTCCACAGAAATGTGTTTTCTGTATAGAAACGGGTTGCTTACAGGGATTTGTTGTTTCAAAAGCCGGCATTCGTGTCGATCCCTCAAAGGTTGAAGCCATTGTCAAATTACCTCCACCTTCAACTCTTCGCCAACTCCAAAGTTTGCAAGGGAAAGCAAACTTTTTACATTGATTCATTCCTAACTACGCCGAGATAACAAAAGGTTTTACTAGGTTGTTGAAACAGAACACTCCATTCTTTTGGGATGAGATAGCTCAGAAATCTTTTGATGCACTTAAACACGCATTGACCCATGCACCATTATTGCATCCTCCCAACTACAACCAGGATTACTTTTTGTACCTCGCCGCTTCTCATTCCACCATTGGGATGGTTTTAGTTCAGGAAGATGAATTCAATGCTGAACATGTGATTTACTACCTTAGTCGAACTCTAAATCCGACTGAGCTTAAATATTCGCATGTGGAAAAATTGGCCCTCGCAGCTGTTCAAGTTGTCCAGCATTTTCGTCACTACATTCTACTACGCAAAACCACAGTAATTTCTGACTATAACCCTATGATGTATATTTTGACTAAACAATTGCTAGGGGGCAAGTATTCCAAATGGATCATTATCCTGTAGGAATTTGACCTGGAATTTGAAAAATCCAAGTGAAAGAAGTCTTTGGTTTTTGTGGAATTAATGTGTGACTTCCCGCGTACTGATACCGAAACTATGGCAGAAGAATCCATTGCAGATGAATCTTTGTTTCTTATCAGTACTCTTGATCCATGGTATGGGGATATAATTGTCTATCTCCAAACCCAATCTTTTCAACCTGAAATCTCACGATCTCAGCAAAGGAAAATACGTTTCCAATCCCAACAATACACAATTATTGGAGATACACTCTATTGTCGTGGCATGGATTCGGTTTTCTGTCATTGTTTAACTCATGTAGAAGCTAAAAAGGCTCTGAATGACTGTCACTCTGGAGTGTGTGGCGGTCATATGTCTGAGTATGCCACAGCCCAAAAGATATTGCACGCTGGTTATTTCTGACCATCCTTATTTAAATATTGTATCAATGTAGTCCAAAAATGCCACGACTGCCAAATTTTTGATTGAAAGATGCATGCTCCACCTGCTCCTCTCCACCCTATAATTGGCATTGGTCCTTTCACAAAATGCGGTATCGATTTTATTACATGTAGCCCTCACTCGGCCGGAGGGTATGCATATATCATCCTTGCGGTAGATTATTTTATGAAGTGGGCCGAGGCGATGCCTACATTTTTGACAGATGGAAAAACTGCTGCTATTTTCATTTTCAATCATATAATTGCTAAGTTCGGTGTTCCTCAAGCGATTATCACGAATCATGGAAGTCATTTTCGGAACATTATGATGAATGAACTAACAAATCAGCTTGGACGGTGTCACGATAACTCTACTCCATATTACCCATAGGCTAATGGTTTGGTTGAGGCAATCAACAAAGTTCTAGTTACCATGATCCGACGAATCATTACTATTCATTGGTCGAATTGGCATAACATGTTATTTTCAACGCTTTGGGCATACCGAATCTCAGTCAAAACATCAACAGGTTTCACTTCTTTTCAGCTTGTTTACGGGTTGGAAGCAGTGTTACCCATTAAATCCGAAATTCTGTCATTGTAAATAGCCATAGAATTACTTCTAGCCACTTCCGAAGAGGAAAAACATTTTTTGTACTTAGCCAATTAGATGAGAATCGATGTGATGCTGCATTAGCAATCAAGATTCATGCAAAACGAATAAAATATCAGTATGACCGAAATGTTACACCTCATAATTTTTCGGAAGGAAACCTAGTTTTATTATACGATCAAGCTAACGATAAGCTAGGGGCTGGAAAATTCGTACCCATGTGGCATGGTCCTTTTGTTGTTAAGTGTAAGCTGGCCAAGGGGGCCTATGAATTAGTAGATTTTGACGATGTCTCTTTAGGTAGAGCTAGAAATGGGCTTTATCTAAAAAGATATTATGCTTAGAGTTTGGTGTGGAGATTCTTGTTAGAATAGTTTCTTTCGCGTTGGTGTGTTTTAGATCAGAAAGTGTGCCTAGTTTAGAGAGTGTTTTATCATTATTCCTGCTTATCTTGGTTTTACTCTTGACACTGCAGATGTCGGCATCTTCTCAAACATACATTGGTTTTGTTGATGGTGCTTGTCGTAGTACATGGAATATTTCTTCCGTAGCTTGGATTATCTATTCACCCTCTAACGAGTTAGTATTTATGCATGGGGTAAGCCTTGGTCAAACAACAAATAACATTGTAAAGTATAGTGCAGTGATTGAGTTATTATCTGAATCCATCTCATTTGGGATTCGGAGTTTGATTGTAAGGCTAGATTCTGAACTCATTGTATTACAGCTCAACAGGGTTTATGCCATTAGAAATCCAGTATTATTAAGATTATTTTTGAGAGTTCGTTTCTTGGAACGTGAATTTGACTACATTGCATATCAACATATTCTAAGATATTTAAACACATTAGCAGATGCAGTTTCTTCTCAAATGTTAAATAGACATTTGCAATAATCAAGACAGTAAATTTAAAAACATTCCATAAACATGTTATACAAGATAGCCAATAATAGTGATATATCATAGCATAGAAGTGTGTCAAATATACATTGTCTTCAATCATAGGTTGAAAAATACCTTATGATCGGCAAAAATGATAACACAAAAAGATATAAATGTCATATGAAGTCTATAAGGGTGATCATCCTATCCTTGATGATGTTCACGATAAGAAACCACTGCTCGGGCTACCCTACAAAGGAACCTCCTAAAAGGTCCTGGGACCCAAATCTAATAGCGTTGTAGCCTAAGAGGAATATCATCTATGCTGGTCTCTAGGATATCTACTGTCAAGCACTCTAGATGATTCTCCAATTCGGCCAAGGTCTCTGCTGATTGGTCCTGTGGGGCCGGTGCCACAGTAGCAGGGTGTCTTCTCTCATAAGGCGGGAGAGCGGCTGGTCGTCGTGGACCCACATCTGCATTTAAAACTTTTTAATATTAGTGCTTGGACGATTAAAAAAAAAAAAAATTAAAAATTTAGGAAAAATGTTGAAAATAATTTTACCTGTATCATCCCATTGCTCTCTTGGTGGAAGAGCCATGTCTGAATCACCACGATAATCCATCCCAACATATGGAATGTCCTGTATCATGAAAATTTGGTTTCCCAACTAGCAAAAATACTCAGGTGGGAATCGAACAACCTCAGTCCCCTCCTCGGGTTACGAGCCATGACTACAACCCAGCATATAATCCTAGGATCTCAGGGAAGTCCAGCCTCAACGGAAAGATGTTGTGGAACCAGCATAGGTACCCTCTCTAGGCCAAAGCTCACAACTAAGAAACCATATCCAAAGTTCTTTAGTTGTCCGTTCTTTTCCCTAGTCAGTTGACCTCTCACATTGGCCAACACAGCATCGCACCAATTGAAGATGGTGCCTCGGAAGAAGTCTACTGCCATGCACATTTGCGAATTGGTAGCTAGATGCAATGTTGCATTCGCGCACAGTTTGGTGACAGTAAATGTGATCACTTTAAGTTCAGGACGGGATATGGTCTTAACATCTATCCGTTTGTCCGCAGTTTGGACATTGCAAAACTCTAGTCGGAGACTAGCGACAGACTGGCCACCTAGCCTAGACCCGAATAGAGATAATCCTTCGCCTCTCTTGGGAAAACCATTCAGAAAATAAATGTCCTCTGGCTCGATTTCGAGCCAGTGACCACTAATTATGAAACACTAGTCATGTGTGCTCCACCTATCTACCATCCATTGTAGAAAGTCTACCTGAGCCCTCACGCTAGGTATGGCCCAGAATTTCAATAACCCGCATGCTCTTAATGCCTGTATCGAAGGTGGATGGGTAATGCGGCTTGATCCACATCTTCGTGTTCCCTTTCCTGCCAAACAAGCATCTTGTGTATCTGCATTGCAAAATAGGTGGATCAAAATATTGTAATTTCAAAACATTTGGGCAGAAATGAAAAAAGATAGGGTTTCAAAACGCTTTTCACAGGGTTCACACCCACCAGGTTAGGGACAGTGCGTAGGTTTGCACTCATCCTTAATGGCAGGTGCGGGACCCCGACTCTTTCTTTTGTACAAAAAAGTTGAGGTTCACAGGGTACACATGGTGCACCTACGCAACCACCGTGATCGATTTTTTAACCAAAATTTCCTTAAAAAATGAATTTTAAAGCCCTAAAAATGAAAATGAAACAGATGAAATGCAAGTCAGGGATGATGTGGATTACTTGAAGAGGAAGGTTCTCGATTCCAGCGGTCAGATTTTCCACAATCTTCACAGGAATTTTTCTTACCAAAAGCTCTTACTTTTCACTCTGAAGTCAAACGATAAAAATGAATTTACAAAAGCCCTTTTTATAAGACTTTTTGAATAAATGAATTTTTAATTTGTTTCTTTTTCACTTTAGAAAGGTCACTTTTGATACATTTTTATTAATCTTAAACAGGTATGAGTAATGTTTTGAGCTTTTGTGCAGAATATTGGGTTTTCAGGGAGAATTGATCATTTTCAACAAAAAACATAAGAGTCCTCTTTAATCTCTTTTCTGACTTGTAAAATATGAAAAGATTGCAGAGTTTTTCTTTTTAAACTCGTTAAAACGGAATTAAAAGGACGGTCCACTTACAACTTTTTTATGACCGTATAAACATGAAAAGATTGCTGGACTTTTGTCGTTTCAAGTTCGATATTGGTAATAAAACGATGTTTTTTTTATCACTTTTTTACTTTTTCAGATTGAAGGCACTAATTATGAAAAGTACTCCTTGTTCATAATGGTCAAGAGGTTCTCTCAAGTATTATTTTATACTTTTTCGGGCTTGGGAGACACAAATTTATGAAAAAGGACAACCATGGAGTTTTCTTAATTTTTTCTTCTAACTCCCTAAAATTGAAAAACACTGAGTTTCTCCTATATTGGACTCGTTAAAATTTAATAGTAAAGGACCTGTTCAATTTCAAACAGGAACGGACCACTCCTTCTTAGGGTTCGAATTTTAAACTAAGTTGGACTCATCCGAAGAATGAGCTTATAATCAAGCAAATGTTATACTTCTCAAGCTTGTCAAATATAAAGAGGTACTTGCTAGAAATGGTGGGGGAAAAGAGAGAAAAATGAACCTGTTTGTTATACTTTGTCTTTTGAAAAGAAGTTAACCACTCTTGAACACGACACTTTTTGTTCACCTGGGTTGGGAAATCCTTTGCCTAACAGTTAATCAAACCATATTGAAAGTCTTCAGCCAGTTTCTAGGTATTAACTTTAGGTCAATTGTCACCAAACCATCTATAGTGTCGTTATGTGTTCAAGAGGTCAGTTCAAAAAAACCATTCATTTGCAAAATATTTGTCATCCATCTTAACCATTCCTGAGTTAGTCCTTGCCAAATACATTTCTTCAAAACATGATCTATGATTTCATGTTGTAGGCTTGCCTACAGCAGATCGCTTTCTATCGACTCCAACTCATTATCTAGAAAGATGATCTAGAAATCGTCAGTACCTTGGAATCTGCATTCCTGAATGGCATGTTTCTCGCCTTTGACGACAGGTTGCATCATTGACCTTCGATCAAAGGATTCTGTGACGTGTTCAACATCGACTCACTCATTCACATTTCATGGATTGTACTAATTACTTTGAAGGCCATTGACATTAATGGTGGTTCCTCTCACACCTGTTAATAGTTTACATCATTGACTGGTAATCAAGTGGTTTCTACCATGTTCGACTTCGACGCATTCATTCACATCGATAGAACTAGTTTGGGAAGTAGAAATGAAGACCCTGGATCTAGTTTCCACCATCCAGGCTGCGAGGAATTTTGGATTATTCATAAACAGATAACTGCGCCCATACTGTGTCTACATATGTCTATACTTGTGATGTATTACAAAATCATTCCTGTATCAGACTAGTTTAGATAGCTTCTAGTCAGTTTTGATCTCAGTATGGGAATTCCTACTTCAGCGATGATATGTTCATATATATATTTTGCATTGAATGTTTTTACAGGTTCTGACCGGGGTATCCACAAGAAGATCCTTAAAATGATAAAGCACTTCACTCTTCATAGATGACAAAACCATCCTCGTCTATTACAGACTTTGCACTTTAGGGGGCAATCTGTTACACAAAAATTGTCACTTTGACTTTCTGCAATCAATATGAGTCTATCACGACTCATACATACCTCCTTTGCAAGCCTTAAACCTCAACTCTGCATATCAAGCTTTGAAAATGAGAGAAAGTCCTTAAAAATCTCTAAAACTCTAGTTTCGCACTTTCTCTTAGCATTACCTATGGTACCGCATTCATTGGTCATGTCCCCTATGCACCTGACTACTCTGTATCTGCATTTATGGGTGTGAACCCCTGTAAAAGTTAAAAATGCGCAAGTTTATTCTTAAAAGCTCACTTTGAGTCAATTCTGGAAGCTTCTAGAGGGAATCTTGTGCTGGAAATTTTGCTCCTTGAGGGTTCATGCATCCTATTCCTTAAGGAGCTAACCCCTTGATGTGAGTAGCTTATCCCCTTAAAGGAGGAATCTATCCCTTCAATGGTAGACCTGTAACCTCCTTCCCTTGCACTATAAAATGAAGCATTGGGCTGGTTACTTGGGAGGTTGAAAGTTGAATATTTTTTAGGGTAAATGCTGTTGGAACTTAGTCTTCCTAATTGAGCTTTTGAGAGGAAAGATCACATACCTTTTGATCTCATGTGGAAGAGACTGAGGCTTGTCAAAGTAGAGGAGATTCCTGTTTGGACCATGGGAAGAGCTTGTACAACATCAAGGCACCAAGGTTGTAAAGTTCTTCTTTTTCAAAGTTAATACAATCAAGTTTATTTTTCTCAATGAGCTGTGTTTAATGGTTCATTTCATAGACTCCTTGATCACTATGATGAACATGATTTATTATATTAGCTATGTAGGTGTTCTTTGATGTGTGCTTGTTTGTGTTTGCAGGTTATTAAAAAAGAAACTCTTTGAAGCTATTGGAGCAAGGCTGCCACAAACTAGCATTGGACTTAAGGTAGGGTCTAAAACACCTCTTAGTTTTTATTAATGAATCGTAATATGTTTAGAGAAAAGTATATTTGCTTGTCCTGTTTGTTGCTAGATATCAATTGATACTAGGGAGATCGGCCTTGTCTGCAAGAACGATTTATCCACTAAACATGAGGTGAGGTCTTTCATGGTGTTGGCAGGTCATCAGGAACTTCTCATAGATTTCTTATCCTATTACATATTTATAGAGAAAGGGTAAGAAATTTCAATGGAAAGAGGATTGTGAGGATAGTTTTGAGTAGCTTAAGAAGTTGACACATGCACTAGTGCTAAATATTGCATATTTCGACAAAGAGTTTATAGTATGCACAGATGCTTGCAAGAAAGGACTTGGTGGTGTCCTTATGAGTCGCGAAACTAAAAAAGCACGAGTAGAAATCTACCACTCATGATCTTGAGTTGGAAATGATTATACATGCATTGAACATGTGGAGACACTATCTTTTGGTTAGGAGGTTTACATTTATGATTGAGAACAATGGTTTGCAGTATCTATTTGACCAACCAAATATGAATGGTAGGAAAGCTTACTCGTTGGCTATGATCAATGACTTAAATTTTGAGATGATATATATTAAAGCTAAAGAAACCATCATAGTAGATGCTCTTAGCAGATGGATATAGGTAAATCACTTAGCAAGTATGAGCTCCTATGGGATAGACTTATAGGATAGGATCTTGCAAGCAGGTCAGCAGGATGTCAGATATACGAAGATTATGAATAGGTTGCAGCAAAGTACTAGCACAAGTATAGGTACAGGTGATAGGACATGTATGGGTATAGTTATAGGTATACGTAATGGTACATGTGTAGGTACACATGTAGGTGCACAAGATGTGGATTATTGCCTTACAACAGATGGATTGCTTAGGTTCAGAGATAGGTTATATGTGATAGACTGTAGTGAGATCAAGAAGGTGACGTTGAGGTAGTTTCATGCGAAACCATATTCAGGCCACCTATGTTATCAAAAGACACTAACAATAGTGAAGATATTTTACTACTCGATGAACCTAAAGAGGGATGTAACAGAGTTTGTGGCTAGGTTTTTTTACTGTCAATGTGTGAAGGGAGAGTGTAAACATTTAGGTGGACTACTACAGCTGATTATGATTCCAAAATGGAAATGGGAGGTCATTCCCATGGATTTCATCACGGGTTTACTAAGGAAAGTGAGACAACATGATTCCATCATGGTTATTGTGGACAGGCTGACAAAGGTTGCAAAATTCGTTCTAGTGAACTCTATATTCTCAGCTAGAAATGTAGCATAGCTATTCATCAGAGATGTGGCGATATTGCATGGTGTTCCAAATAATATTGTGCCATATAGGGATGAAAAATTCACGTCCAAGTTTTGCAAGGAGTTGTTTACAGGTTTGGGCATGGAGTTGGCCTTCAATACAACTTATCATCCATAGACAAATAGATAGATGGAGAGGGTCAGCAAGATATTAGAGGACATGTTGAGAATGTATGTTAGGCATAACAAATGAAGTGGAAATAATACCTTCCACTAGTAGAGTTCGCTTAAAATAATGGGTATCATGAATATTTGAGGATGAGTGCATTTGAGGCATTGTATGGGCAAAGTTGCAACACTCCTATCAATTTTATTAGATCGAGTTAATAGGGTGTTGATAAGACTAGACATGTTGGCATACATGGAACATGAAATGTGGGTAATCAACAAAAATCTAAAGCAAGAATAGGATAGGCAAAAGAGCTATGCAGACGAGAACATGTTGTTTAAGGAGTTCTAGGTTGGGGAATAAATGTACTTAAGTATCAAACTGAAGAAGAGCTCCTTATAGATTAGATCATGTGCCAAGTTGGCACCATGGTTTTGTGGAGCCTTCAGTATTATTGAGAGGATTGGTCCAGTAGCTGATTGACTTTCACTACCTTTGACAGTGAAAGTTCATGATGTTTTCCATGTTTCATTGCTTAAGAAGGATTTTAAAAATGTTGATCATGTGATTGATTGGTCTGTATTATAGGTTGAACCAGATGGAGAATTATAGCTAAAGCCTTACTGCAAAAAAATGTGCTCATGCTTCGGAACTGAGTAATTGAGCAGGTTAAGGTTAAATGGAAGCACTTTGGGCCTAATCAAGCTACATGAGAGATGCCAGATCAGATATCGTCTATGTATCCTTCATGGTATTCCAGTTGATGCAAAGAATTTTGGTATGGTGTTTTGGTATATTTCTTGGTATATGTTTTGGTACATGTTTTAGTGATGTTTGGTATATGTCCATATGTATATGGGTGTAAATACCATAATGAGATATGTTATAAGGCTCCAATAAGAGGTTTTATTCTATGCAGGTTGATAATTTTAAATACGACATCGAGAAAAGTTATAAAGCTCCATCGACAATATAATTTTCTTACAACATCCTTGTGGTTATAGGTGTTGTTGAACACTGAGGATAGTGTTCCCCCAAGAGGGAGAGTTCTCTAATAGCCTTGGTGAAAATTCCATGTAATGAAAGTTAGAAAAGGAAAAGCAATAACAATTGTTCATGCAACACTTATTCCAAGTTGAATGTGGGACAAGACATTCTAGTGTGTGTGTTCATTTGGTTATTAATGGCTAAGGAAATTGGCAAACGAAGTGGCTAAGGATTTGGAAAGGGAAAATGGATTTTTGGCACATTTATTTATGAAAATAATGGAAATTAGGAGAAAATGGAGGTGAAAGGTCACAAGTTACATGTGAGGAGAAAAATAAAGGAAAATAATGGAAAATGGATAAAAAAGAGGCCTCATTGACAAAAAGGCTTATGAGGATGGGTTGGTAACCTTTTGTTAGTTTAGTGTTGGAGGTATCTTATATTCTCTCTCTCGCACTCTCATACTCTTGGATACGTAGAGTGTTATTGGAGAACTCTTAGAGGGTGTTTCATACTCGGATTTTGGAGAATGAATGAAAGGGAAGAGCAGGAATGTGGAAGATGATATTGGGATCAACAACTATAGTGGGATTTTCTACAGGTACTGAGTTGCATCTATTTTTTCCTCATTAGTTTTGGCATGCATGGCATATGGATGTGGATTTTTTGTCATGATTTATCACTAGCATGGAGGATTTCCTTAATTGATAAGGGATTTCCTAGGCTTACCATTTCCAACATAGACATCGAGATTGTGGTTTTATTTCCTTGTTTTTTTGGTTGGTTCTCATGTTTCCTTCGCTTGGGATGAGTTATTACTTCCTTGAAGCCTTGGCTAGAATAATTCTCTGGAAGACCTTGGTGGGTTGAGTTACTAGTGTTGGAAGTCTTGGCTGGACAAATGCTCTGGAAGTCGGGTGAAAGTTGTGGGTTGAGTTACTAGTCTTGGAAGCCTTAGTTGGAACAAACATTCTGGAGCCATGGAAGGATTGGATAGAGACCAATCTGATGATGGTTTTTTGATGTCCGATAGTGAGGTGGAATCATTGTTTGATGGGTTGAGGTGGATGGCCTATGGAAACCATGAATGGTTTGGATTAATGTGTTCTGTGAGATCGCACATTCATGCTTGGAATCTGGCACAGGGGTGAATGACTAATGAGAGAATTGGCTCAACCACTATACAGTCAAGTGGAACGTGGAAGTCCCATCCCGGGTTTGGATTTTCCATCATCAATATGTGGTTATTTCTCCTTGTATTTCTATGAGTATTATACTGATTTATATGTGGATCATATAGTTGTGATTTCAATTTTATTTTTGTTGCTATTATGATGGTTATATATATATGTTTTATGATAGTAGCTATGTATGCATCTCTTCATGTTTTTACTTGTAAATGAATGAAGAATATATATATGACCTAATGGGTGAAATTATAGTTGATGTGTCGAGGCATCAATGCTTCTTAGCGCTTTTCAACTAAGTATGAGACCCATATGCTCAGATCTATTATTTACACCTATAGATTACATATTTGTGATATGTTTGATGAAATTCCTATCATGGCTAGTAGGGGTATAGTCATGGTCTCATTCAAGTGATTGCACTTATAATGTCATTTCCTTGTTATTTTACAATTATGAAGACTTCATTCATTTATGGGAGTGACCTGGCCTCTAGGCCTAAAAAAGTGGCTCAACTCTCAGGGACACTGGCATAACATTGTGCAAAATAGTCCATGGATGCTGGTTTGCAAGCCAGTGAGAGCATTCAGTGGTGCTTGGATGCAGGAATGCCTATAGCATGAGAGTGCCCAAAGGTCAAGTGTCCAGAAACCTTAGTGGGACCGAGGGGCTGGTTGGCAAAAAGGTTAGATTAGTTCCTTAGGGTCCTAATGCTGATGTTTAATGTCTATATGGTATGCTTCCACTGGTTCCATTTTCTTTACATGACTTAGGAGGTTGAATCATATTGTAGTGGCTTCTTGTTGCATGTTTAGCTTAGTTGGTCGGTTACTTGGGTAGATGTGGAAGGAGGGTGTTATAGTTGTGCCGAGAGGTGCTCTCTAGCTTACTATGGTAGAGACATTGTATTGTAATGTTTAACAGTTCGACTAAATCAAATTACATAAAATTAATAATAAAAATTTGAATAAAAATATTAATGTAATGTAATGTAATCATTTTAACCCGATCAAAATAAAATAAAATAGTAAAAAAATATAATAACAAAATAAAAATATTCCTATAGAATAAAAATAAACATAGCTCATGATATCAACCCATGGTATTGAGAACCCATCGTATTTACACATGGTATTCATGTCTAACATAGTCTATTTAAATGGGGGAATTAAACCAACATAGATCCATTTTACTTCTAGATCTACCATGCATTGAGAGGGATGAAATTTCTGGATATGCAGACCACTTTTAGAGTGAAAAGATATTTTATCCCTTTCGGCATTTGGTAGATCTAGAGTTAAGATGGATCTATGTTGGTTTATTTAATTATGTTTTTAGTTAGATGATTTTTAGTTTTTTATTTATTTTAATTTTTTTCTTTTAAAAAAGAAATAGATTTGATTTTTTTTTATTATTATTATGAGTTATTTTAGTTTTTTTTATAAGTTTGTTATGATTGCTTGTTGTTTTTTTTTTATTTTATTGATTTTTAATGTTTGATTTTCATTTTAAATTTGTTTGTTTTTGTCATTTTATTTTTATTTATTTATTTATTTATTTATGTTGGTTGAGGGGTTGTGTCATTGCTTGACTAGTAGCCTATCCCACTATGTGTCAATTTGATAGTTGATTTTAGGTCTTTCGTTACAATGGATTAAGTTTTTCAGCATTGCGTGTCAATTCCATCGTCACTTTTTATGTTTTCATTGCAATGGGTGAAGTCTACCCCAACTACGTGTCTGCTTGATAGTTTATTTATAAATTTTTATTGCATGTGTCAACTTCTCTTTGACTAAGATTTTAAAAGAGCTATATGTTTGTAGCATTAAAAAAATATATATACTTTTGGTATAATGAATCTTTGTTGTAGGCATTCATTTTTAGTTTTTTTTAGTCATGATATTTGGTTTTAATTCCATGACTGCAAAATTTTGAATTTTAAAGTTTTTTAGAGTCATGATATTTATCTTTAACACCATTGTTTAAAATTGTTAATTTTTTAGGTTTTTTGGAGTTGTGATATTTTATCTTTAATGATATTGCGAAAAACTATTAGAATTTAAATATTTTTTAGAGCCATGATATTTCATTTTTATTGTCATTGCTAAAAAATGTTGGAATTTCAACACCACCACACTCCCCCCACCCCCCCTCCCCCCCAACCCACACAATAATAAATAAATAAGTGTTGATGCACATCAACAATTTTCAATTTCACGGTCTTTTCTCATCTCTATTGCACAAAAAAATTACTTTTTAATGTCATTCTTAAAAAAAATTATATGCAGGAAATAAAACAAAAATGTTGTTCCAACATCAACACTTTTCATTTTTAGGGTGTTTTTTCATCTTTTTTTGTGAAAGAAAATTGGTTTTTACTTACCATTGTTAAAAAATTGTTGAAAATTAACCCTGAAAAAACAAAATGTTGTTCCAACCTAAACACTTTTTATTTTCAAGTTACTTTTTCATGTTTTTTAAACAAAAATAGGGTAGAGTTCTCATTTTGACATTATAGTTCTCATTCATTCTGTAACCTTGTTCATCGAGTGGCTCTAGTAATGCTGAGATATCTGCATTAGCCAATAGTGTCACCTTCCATACAACATCAAACCTTTCACATATTAGATATTCTGTGATCTTTCCCTCCTTAAGGTTTGTGATGTTTTATTAGGCCATCCATACATGTGGATTTGTCATGTTGTGTATGATTCTATGCCTTGCACTATTATTATTGCTTTAGGTAGAAAAATATGCAAGATACTGAAGATAACCCCACTTACCTCCATTTATTTGATCTCTTATAATAAATTTAGTAAGATCATCTCCCACGCAAGGAACTTATTTTTTTTTCATGATTCACTCTCAAAGTAATGGTAAAATTGTGGCCACATCCATAGCCTCCAGAAAGGACTCCATTGTGCACCAGAAGTAACTAGATAAGTTCGTGGAAGAGTATACGGACATCTTCTGCTCACCCACGGGGGTTCCTTTGCACTATCAAGTCAAGCATTAGATCGATTTGATCCCCAGTGAACCTCTACCTAATGGGCCAATCTATTGCTGCTATCTTCTGGAAAATAAAGAAATCAAGCGGTGGATCCCAGAGTTGATACAAAAAGGGCACTTCATACAAATTTCATCATCTTGTGGGAGCCCAATTGTATTCATGAAGAAGAAATATGGGACCTAGAGACTCGACATCGATTATTGGGCATTAAATAAAATCATAGTTAGGAACATATACCTGACCCCATAGATTGATGACATTATTGAGCAGTTCAAGGGGCCTAAGTACTTCTTCAAGATTGATTTTAAGTTTGGCTATCACCAAGTTCTAATAAAACCCATGGATCTATGGAATACCACTTCAATGTCCAAGGAGGGACCTTTTGTGTTGTTGTTCATGCCCTATGGGTTAAAAAATTCAACTGAAACTTTTATGAGGCTCATGGATGACATCTTACAACCTTTCACCAACTAGTTCATCGTTCTATATTTGGATGATATGCTCATCTTCAGTAAGATTTGGGCAGAGCACTTGTAACATGTTCGATGGGTCCTTCAAACCTTATAGCGACATAAGATATGTGCCAATGTGGAGGAATTATCCTTTGGCATGAACCAAGTCCAATATTTGGGCTACATAATTGATGAGCAAGGCATGTATGTGGACTGAGCTAAGATCCAATTCATTTGGGATTTGTCGGCCCCGACGAATCTAAGAGATATTCATAAATCCTTGTGCCTTGCTAACTTAAATTATAAATTCATGTTGGGGTTCTCTAATATCACTTGGTCCTTCATTCAAGTTAACAAGGGTGGAGAAAAATAAAAGTTTTAATGGTTCTAATCATAACATGAGGCATTCATTCAATTGAAACACTTCCTTTCCTACGTAGAAGTCCTCACCTTACTAGACCTATAACAACGATTTGATTTTGAGACAGATACCTCCGAGTATGGAATTAGTGTAGTCCTCACTCAACAAATCCATCCAGTAGCCTATCAAAGTGAGACACTCTCTTAGTCTTCGATGATACCCAACTTATGAGAAGGAAATGCATTCTATCATGTAGGCATACATATATTCTAGGGAAGGAGACAATCATCCACACAAATCATAGGCCTCTTCAATGTGGATGTTGCAAAATGATTTCCATCAAAAGCATTCCACATACTCAAAAAAATTATATTTAAACATTAAATACAAGAAAGGTAACAATGATCAGATCACAAAGTGACTCAGCGTCCCCAATTATGACTCTCAGCTCAGTTCTCAACTCTTGTGGGCACAAGACCTCTAGATGGCCACAACTATATCAAAATGACTCAAAATTTGTTTCCACCTGCAATATGTTTATAGAAGAAAAGCCATTTCAAGACTTCCACCTTCAATATGGAATGTTGTGCTATATTGGAAATATTTGTTTTCCTTTAAGCGAGCATGCTAAGATGACTTGGGAGGTGCATTACTTCTAGGTTACAATACACTTTGGTGTGGAGAAGTTAGTGGAAGCACTGCAAAAAGAGATTATTGGCTGAAACTCTACCAAGATGTTGAAAACTATATCAGATCATCCACTACATGTGCCATCAACAAGCCACCCATTAAGAAGCAAGGCATGTATAGTCCTCTACCTACTCCTAGTTGGGCTTGGGGTTTTATCTGTATGGACTATATGTCTATCATTCCTTCTACACAGCATGACAATTACAGTGTCTTTATGGTCATTGATAGATTTTCTAAGATGGTTGTATTGGCTATTTGTAAGAAGATTATAAGAACAGAAGCTACTACCAAGCTCTTTTTCGAATGATTATTGTTACATGTTGGGATCCTATCGACCATTATATCAAATTGGGATTGTAGGTTCCTAAGTGAATTCTGGTCAAGCCTCTGGTCATTGTTGGACATCAAGCTCACCAAATTAATTGCATTCCACCCCCAGACTGATGGTCAAACAGACGTCTTCAACAAGATGATAGTGCACATATTATGCATGTACAACTCTAAGAATCAACAAACATTGTGTGAGAGTCTCCCCTATGTGCAACATAGCTACAAAGACCTCCCTAGATCAACTAGACACAAACCCTTTTAGTTGGGCCTAGGATTTCAACGATTGTGTCCCATTGATGTTACAATTCCTCTTGAAATTACATTAACTAAATTTTCACATGTTCAATCTAAAGGTTATGAGGGGATCAAGTTTTTTAAATTCATTCAACACATCTTCTAATAGGTTCATGATATCATGTATAAAGAAAATATTAAGCACAAACAATGTCATGATCAACATTCGGTGTCACATAAGTTATAAGTGGGTGACATTGTTTTGTTACATTTCTAGAATGAATGCCTAGTTAGAGCCCATAAGGAGCTTCAACCACTTTTATATGGTCCTTACACAATCACTAAGGTTCTGGGTGACAACGTTTTTGAGCTAAGTATACACCATTCCTTAGCCTGCAACCAGTATTCAATGTAGACTACCTTGAACCATACTTTCCACCGTTATTGGACACATCAGACATTGTTAAGTAGCTTTGACACCAACAGAGCTCAACCCAAATTAAATTAAACAAGACAAAAAAATCAAATCATGGAAACACAACTTAATAAAACTGACCAACATAAGCTTCAACCATATCAAGTTTTCAAAGTCATCCAACTCTTGCGCCGAGGAAAATGACTCATTAGGGACCAAGTTCAGTGATTGTTTCCTCACCTCATGGAGGCATTCAATGCAATGGGTACCATTTATTCCTTTTTTATGCTTTAACCTACAAAAAGATACCCAAATATAGAATATGCGAAGAAAGATACCCAGAACATAGAATAGTGAGAGTCAACAACAAATATTTTATTATTCAGAAAGCAATGTT
>APFE030967449.1:67560-111604 GCA_000404065.3 Pinus taeda
TTTCTATTTTTGGTAGTTTTTAGGTCCTAAACTTTTGGAGTTGTTTTAAGGCCCTAAATGATGTTCTTTTAGGGAAACGAACAAATGTGAGTCCTCGATTGTCGTTTTCATTTGAAATCTCTTATCTTGTGATAGAAATTTCTAATGGGATGTCATGTGCACCAAATGAGGATCGTATGCCAAAGTTACAACCCCAAGAAGTTGACATTCCAACTAACCACATCGAGGTTGATACCTTTAAGTGCTCCATCTCCTATGGTTAGGTTTTTGGATTTTTAGAGTTTCTAATTGTTTCTTCATGATAAAAATGTATCTAAGCCTCATTGTAACATAGTTTAGAAGTCATGTATCCACCACATCTCTTTTTAGAGATAAGCTACCATCACTTGAGATTGTTTACTTTTATTCTACATGTAAACAATTCTTAGCACTTCTTATTAATTGAAGTTCAATTTCATTATATCTTTGTGTTTATTTTTTAAATATGTATTTCATGTTGTTCCTTCATAAATATGAATAAGGCAAAGAGATCATTTTGATTTTTGAAATTGTGGTTGATCACCTCCTTATAATTTCATTGTTCTCTTTTTCTCTCTAGCTCTTTATTTTCCGAAAATTCTCCTTAAATTTGGAAGTAAAAATATTTTTTATATTATACAAATTCAACAAGAAAATATCCTCCTTTACTAGTCAATGATTGAACCAATATTATGTGTTTTTATTCCACCCTCATTTGTTTCAAAGGTTGGGATTTTCACTAGAGTTAGAAGCAATTTTATGAAGCCTGTTGACATCCACATATAACTTCTTATAAATATCATACATATTCATATCAATAATTTCAATGGAGGAAATCATTTCTTTTATTAAAATGATGGGGTAGGGAGTATTTCATTTGATCATGAGGTTATTATTTATAAATTATTTTTGGATATTTTTAATCTTCCTTCATGACTCTCTCACTATACTGCAACCCTAGACCTCACTTCCATATAAAATAACAGGAGTTCCAAGAGTCTTAAATAGCTCATTTTTATCCCAAATCCAAATATCTATGGACTTGCAATTGTTTTGAAGCCCATAGTAAGCTTTCCAAGATCCATTTATCCTTCTCTTAAATCTATAATTCTAATTGAGCTTATGATGAATATCAATTCTAAGATATTTCTATGAAGGAAATTTCTTCAAGGGGTTGTTGTCATAAATGAAAGTGTCGTAGGTGATATTTTTATATTTAATTATCATGAATTTATTTTTGTTTGTATTTATAGCCATATCCATCTTGGACTCAATAGAAATATTGGAGGACTCTGAGTTTCTTGATAACATCATAATGGTTCCTTACTAAAATAAAAATATCATCAACATAAAGGAGAAGAGTTGTGACCATTCCAATGAATGTGTGGCTAGCACAACCTTCATATTCCAAACACTCTTCTAGCATATCAATTTATATACAAAAGAGGGTAGGGGATAAGGAAGACCCTTGTTTGACTCCAATATTTCATTTAATTTCCTCTAATGAACCCTCAATGGTCCTAATATTGGAAATAATATTCTCATAGATAAATTCACAATAACTCTCAACTTGGTAGGGGCCATTATCTCTTTCTCTTCCATAGCTTTGTTCTAAGAATGGTGTCAAAAGTTTTTCTAAATTAAACCAAATAATATAAGATATTATCTTTATTATTTTTTTATTTCTCCACAATTATCCTAACTCTAACAAGATGGTCCATAGTTGAATGAAATTTCCTAAAACCGAATTGGCCTTTTTCTATTTTAACATTGCTTTCAAGCTAAAGGAAAATCTTCTTTTCCAAAATAAGATCATACAACTTGAGTGAAATGTTGCTAATCATAATGTTCCTATAATCAGAAGGAGTGATTTTATCCCGGCATTTCAAGATATCCACAATAAGGATCTACATCCAAGGCTTAGGGAAGCCTTGCTTTACTACTAAATGAAAGAGCTTAGGTATATGAGAGATGAGGATAGATTCTTCCATTTTAATCATTTCAACTTGGAAACCATCAATTTCCTTGGATTTCCAGTTAGCGAGTTTCCTAACCCCAAACTTAATGTCTTCCAAATAAAGATAACATCCTCTATAGGGGCATTGAAAATCGTGCCCATGGTTTTAGGGATTCATACAAGTTTTCAAGATAAATATTCTAGTTCTTTAAGGGAATTAAATGAGTTTCTCCTGTCTTATGAATCATAATTTCCCTCCAATTGTTTCTATGATCATCCTTAAAGAAGTGCAATAACTTCTCTTATTTCATACCTATATAATATATTCTCTCTCATTCAATAATAGTTTTGCACACATGTATCTTATTAATATTTAAGGATAACAAAAAATGGTATATAGTATATATCTTAATCAAATTACATATTATATAATATCGCTTTTTTGTGATCTTGTTTTCCACATTAAAATATGGCACCTTTTCACCATGGACTGTCTTTAAGAGAACACCTTGTCAATGAGTGCTTTATGCCTAGTAATATTTATTATATAATTACATATATAATAGTTAGATGTTATATTTCTATTTCTCGCATTGAATTTTTATTATTTAATCATAATTTTTTAGTTATTTTTTCAAATTTATTATCGAATATTTAAATAATAGTAGTTACAATAATATATTTAATTAATTATATATTATTATGTATCATAAAAATTTAAATGATTTTGCATTACATCATTTGTTATACATGCATTAGACACTAAATATTTTATTATTATATTAAACTCAATTTAATAAACCTAGATTAATTTTACCTACTATCATTAATGAGTCGTATAAATTGATCCTCACTAAATAACACCTTTAACTTAGTGTGACGTGGTATAAATGTATTGTGAGGTGGCATATGTTTACACTATTTTAATAATTTTCATAGCAAACCCATTTTAGATAAAAAAAAACTTACTCTACTAGAAGAAATAAAGGTAGCCACATAATCATTTTAAATAACCTTAAGTTCCATAACTTAAGGAATCCATGTCCATAGGATAAAATTCTTTAGCAAAATCACAACATATCTCCTTAAGGTTATCCTACATTTATCCATTTCTAGGTATGCATGGGATTACAACATTATATGCTAGGGATGTATCTTTTCCAATTATGTCATCATAGGAATATTCTTTCCATGATGATAATGAGATAGAGGAAGAGTTAAATATTTTTGAAACAATCCATAGCATCTACTAACAATTTCATGACATATTGTAGAACGACAATGTAAAGAACACAAAATGGAAAATTTGACATCATATTTCACATAAGTTTAAGGTGGTTGACAAGATACATTTTCACTTGAAAAATCATACATTCATATTCTATGAAAATTACATTAAACTACTTTTATATGGACCTTTCATCATCACCAAGGTTGTGGATGCAAATCCCTTTTAATTAAATATTTCAACCTTCCTTGAGCTATACCTTATGCTTAAGTTGGAGCTACTTTAACCATATCTCTTATTTTAGTGGAAAATATAGATTTGGTAACGTTAGTTATATTAAGAAAACTATAGTGGACTAGATCATAGGTTACATGATCAAGAGAATCTCAAGCATGATATACATTTTTTTCATTTTTTCCTTAGGGAAGCTTCTTCATTAGGACAAGTGGTTCACTAGAAAGTAGGTCCAATATAATTTCTCTCATCTGGTATATGAACATGAAAAAATGGGTGTCATTTATATGATTGTGACAGACAATTATCTAAGTTTCCAACTTGTTGAGAAATCTAGGTGCAACTAGATTAGGTGATTTCTCTTACTTTGATAACTACTTGTGATGTATTTCTACTTAACTTGATTAAATTATTCTTTCAATTGATTCTTATTGCTATTATTATTCATCAAATATATACCAAACCATAAAGAACAAGAAGACCAAAGGAAATAATATATAGTCGATCGGCCAGAGCCAAAACCTATCCAACTGAGAGGAAAACGCACAAGAACTCTTCTCCTCTTATCGAACTTCAATTAAAGAATTCCAATACCCATGAACCTTGAACAAGATCCCTCCAAGACCATGTCAAACCTTTCTTCCTTGATGAGTGTCCCTTCCATCAACTTCAACCACGACAATTTTTCTAATCTCCATCCCAACATATTCTTCAACAACCTTAACCTCCCAACAGACTCTTCTACAACTTCGACCTCCCAGTAGAGTCTTCCGCAACTTCAACCTTTGAGAATATTCTTCTACAACTTCAACCTCCCAGCAGATTCTTTTGCAACTTCAACCCATTATTTTATTTTGGTAGTTGAACCTAGCAGTTTCTTCTGTAACTTCGACAAAACAGTTTCTTCTGGAACTTCAACCCAATAGTTTCTTCTATAGTTTTTGAGCACTTTGGCTTGCTCAGTGATTATAGAAACCCTAACACAAGAGAAATATGGAGGCCCAAATATTTGATCTTGTTCTTATTCTTATTTTTGCTTCATTTTCTAGCTTCTATCTTAAGGATATCGAACTTTATTAAGTGTGTTTCCAAATGATGTCAGATTCCCTCTTATATATAGGATTTTGAGGGGTATGAATTGCTTCTTGTAGGCATAACTTTTCGCTTGTGTAGGCTGACTTGATATTTGCAACATGGTAGGGTCTTGGAGGGTCTTTTCACTCTATTTTGACTCAAATAAATTCCTTTTACAATATGTAACATGCCCATGAAGGGTATTTCATACATGTCAATGACTCTCTTCACTTATAGACTAAATGAAAAAACTCTATAAGCTCTCAATGGGAGCTTGACCTATAAAATAAATTTCGTTGAGAATAAAACCCATGCCTCAAGAATAACAATAATAATCTTTTTTTCTCATTACATTAATTTCATAAACCATGATTACATATGTCATTATGAAGACAAAACCTAGCTATATATTTCAACACTCCCTCTTAATTAGGGAGGTATTCATAATCCACAGAATGTACTTTGACATTTTCAATCTGAACAATTTTCATAAGAAGAGACAGATTGGTTAGCCATCTTAGAGGATCATATCAACCAACATTTTCACATAGAAAGGCCTTGTCTAAGAACTCCATCTCTCCACAAGATCAAAGCGCAACTCTAGTGAGATCAATGACTGACATACACCATCATCTTTGTCTCTCAAGGCACATACCCCACCTATAGTTTTCACAGGGTATTTCCTTCCAGTACTATCCTTATATTATATTCCCAATCCTAAAATAATATTGATCATCTTTGACTACTCTTATATTGGATTCCCTAACACAACGTTAAAGAGTATCAAATGTCACGTGCTTATAAAATCTTGCATTATTTCTTCACAATATGAAGACAGGAATGATGTCTCTATTTCTTCCTCTCAAATAAGTAATGCATTCCCATTCCTATGGATGGAATGTAACCATTCCTATAAAATGAATGTAGCCAACCTCCCTCTTATCGAGGGACTTGTCAAAGATCTCTCTTATCCAGGGACTTGTCAAAGATCCCTGTTATATAGGGACTTGCTTCCAACAACGTTTTCCTCTTTGGTGGAGATCATGGTAATATCAGCTACCTGTGGGTCTCCTTCTTTCAATGTCATGAATTTTATTCTTTATATTATGGAGCCTTCATCTTTTGTAGGGCATCATCCATCCATCACTATCACAAACCAAATCAATCATGTCAGTTTTTTCTTCATCGGAAAGTGATCTTGTAGTCCATATCTATTTTTTCTTTATATATATACCTTCTCCAAAGTAATTTTTCCTTTAGGACATTCCATACAACCACATGAGTGTTAGTTTTAGGTGACATCTACAACCATATTTTCAGTATCCCTATATCAAACCATCCAGATGTTGTTAAAAAATAAAAAAATGAAGACTAAATCGAAGTTACCTTTTGTGATGGTGTTTCATCATGACATCTTGCTTTCTTGTAACATCAACATCCTAAATATTTATAAATATATCTTCAATACTTCATATGTCAAGGTTCTCCCTTGTTTACAGACCTTATCATGGTCTTCTTCTTTATGGAGATGTCACGATCAATTCTTCTAGTCATTGAATGTGGACATCCTTTTTCTTATGTGACCATAGTTACATATTTCATGGTCTCTTTCTTTCTTCACATATTCTTTCACAGGAGCTTTTATCCATGGTTCCTTCATCTTTGTCAACTATCTCATATTCCATATCAGGACATATTATGTTGATTTCATCTTGTGAATATGTGAACCATGCCCTCATGCATCGTTTCAAAGGAAGAGATCCTTGATCATTCTCACAAGGTAGATCCCTTACCAATGTTGCTGCAACTATATGATGACATGACTGAATCTATCAAATATATACATACCTCATCCTTTTCAACATTGTTTCCCACACAAGGTGGACCAATCAACAAGAAACTTTCTTCTTCCAAGTAGAGGTGAAACTTCTAATTAAGATTCCAATCGAGCATCTAGATTATCCTCTTTTGGTAAATGCTCCTTTCATGATGATGATGTATGATGAATGCTATATGACTTTTTTCAACCATATTTACTATATATGCTTTCAATTAGGTTGTCAAGAGCTACTTCCTTTATATGATGGTTTCTACGTGCATGTAGAATTCTACTTCAGCTATTCTTTTAAGATTATCTAATGATGTCATGAGCTCTTACTTCAATGGTATGCTTCTAGTATGATGCCATCTTCTACTAAGATGCATTTCATCACTATGATTTTCAACTTGAATTTCAAGGGGGATGTCTTTTCACCCCCTTCTTCTCCCTACTATGGATAGGAGAAACCACAGTAGTGAATATTTATCCCTTTGGATTTATTCTCATGAAATTCGTCCACTTCTTCATTTCTTCCTTTCCCCTTGTTGTCCCTCTAAATTTTAGAAAATATCTCATATAATGCCCATATTCCTGACAACCATAGCATTGGATATTCGGCATCTCCTTTTCCTTCTTTTTATGAGGACCAAAGTTTCCAAAGTTTCCAAAGTTTCCTTTTCTCTCAACCATGGCAGCAAATGCTTGAACTTTTTCACCTATTCCCACACTGCTCTTTGCTTTCAACCTAGTTTATTCAATCCTACACAATGACCAAAGTTCACTGGATGGGGTGGATTCCTTCTTTCTATAGATGCTTGATACGAAGTTTCGGCATTCCTCTCATAGTGCATTGATCACAATTGTGTTCATTTCCTTATTGAGCATTATTTCCCCCAAATCTTGCAATTGGTCTCATATTTCAGATACCCTCATAAGTATGAGCCTATTCCTTCTTCAGTTTATATCTTCATTTTGTATTTCTCGGTCCTTAAAGATATTTCACCAACAGTGCTTATGGTGAATGATTATGCTAACTTCTCGTATATTTCTTTTGAGTCTCCAACATTGCAACATAAGGTATGATGGGATCCTTGATGGATTATATGAGGATCCTTTGAGCCCTCATTTCCCCTTTCATATACTTGGCTAGTCCTTGAGCTTCTTACTTTGGAGGTTTAGTGATTGAACTCTTAGCATGTCCAACGACTTCATTTTCAATGAGGATCAAATATGTCATCTTCTTCCATGCAAGAAAGTTTGATGACCCAACAAATTTGTTTATTTAATTGCAAAATGAAGTCATTTTAACAGATTTAGACATATATATAAATATACTTGTGAAGATACTCCTTAACAGTATCTTCAACTTGATTTCTTCTTGATTTTGACGATGATGTAGCTAATAGAAGATGTCTTCTTTCAAAACTGATCCTTGTCTCAAAGAGAGGGATATCACCTTCATTGCTTGACAATGTTGACAATGCCTCTTATTGATTCCGTAGATGATTGTGTAGAGCGTGGTGGCGTTCCCAAGATATTTTGAACATAGATTCTTTCTTTAATTGAGTGGATAGGAGGTCCTTGAGGTGTTATTTCATTTGTAGATTGTAAGCTTCTCAACAATTCTTTAATTGAGAAACCCTTTCCTTAAATGAGTTAGGGTTTTGAGGTCTTCTTTGATTCTCCTTAACTTGTTCGACGCTTAGGTAACCCTTCCAGATGATTTAATGTCCTCTTTTCATGTCTTGACCTTTCTTGATACTCTTTTTAATGGTCCTTCTTCAAGCTTCATTTCCTTGTCTTGTCACCTTAGTTTTGCTACCATCTCAAGAAATCTAAGGGCAACTAGATTAGGTGATTTATCTTACTTTCATAAGTGTTGTGATGTATTTTTACTTCAATTTATTACCTTGTTCTTTCAATTGATTATTGTTAGTATTACTCTTCAGCAAATAACTACCAAAACATGAACAATAAGACAAGAGGACACAAGATATATGCGATCAACTAAGGCTAAAACCTCTCCAAATGAGGAGAAAACCCCTAAGAATTCATCTCTTCTTATACAAATTCAATTGAAAAATTCCAAGACCTATGACCATTGACCAAGATCCCTCCAAGGCCAAGTAAAACCTTTCTTCCTTGATGAGTGTTCCTTCCAGCAACTTTGACCCCAATAATTTCTGTAATCTCGATCCCAACATATTCTTCTACAATCTTGACCTCCAAGTAGATTCTTCTACAACTTCGATCTCCCAACAAATTATTTTGTGACTTAGACCTCTCAACATATTATTCTGCAACTTCGACCCAGTAGTTTCTTCTGGAAATTCGACCTAGTAGTTTCTTCTTGAACTTCGACCCAACAATTTATTCTATAATTTTTACCCAACAGTTTCCTCTAGAACTTTGATCCAATAATTGCCTTAGAAATTTTCTAGCACTTTGACTTGTCAAGTAAACGTAGAAACCCTAACACAAGAGAGAGAGAGAGAGAGAGAGAGAGAGAGAGAGAGAGAGGACCAAAACTTCCATCTTCTTCCTCTTCTTCTTTTTCATTTTCTAGCTTATATCTTGAGGATATCGAAGTCGGTTGAGTGTTTTTCCATATGAGGTAAAGTTCCTTATTATACATAGGTTTTTGAGGGGTACAAATTGCTTCGTTTAGGCTGACTTGTTCACTTGTGTAGCCCGACTTGAACTTTGCAACATGGCAGGGTCTTGGAGGGTCTTTTGACATTATTTTGACTCAAATAAATTCCTTTTACAATATGCAACATGCCCAAGAAGGGTCTTTCATACATGTCAATGACTCTCTTTACTTTAGACTTAATGACAAACCCTAAAAACTCTAAATGAGAGTTATGACCTATAAAATAAATTTCCTTGAACATAAAACCCATGCCTCAAAAATAACAAAAGAAATTTATTTTTCTCATTACATTAAATAGATAAAATCATGATTACATGTGTATTTCAACATACCTAAAGTGATTTTTGAAAATTACCTCATATTGATAAATCTTTTTGTGATTTGGTTATAAATTTCAAACGCGTTTTCAAGAGCTTGCTAACATGTCCCTTTAACGCATAACATAAATTAAAAACTATGAACAACTTCTAATCTTCAATATTTTTATATATCCTTTAATACGAATCTTAAAATTTATTGTTCAATATTCTTTCATAAAATTATTTTTCATTTACATGAAGAAAATCATAACCAATTTATAATATTCAATATTTTACAGATCCATGAATACAAATCTCAAAATTCGATGTTATATATAATTCCATAGAATATTTTTTATTTGCATCACAGAATGCTATGCTAATAAATTAGGATGAATTTTCCTTGAAAGAAGCAATTATTTTTCTTCCCACCTTGTATATCATTAACTCTTTGAATAATGATGTAGAGGAAAGAAATGTGAAGATACATACAAAAATATTTTATAAACCTTTGCAAAATAAAAATTATTCGTCATCAAAATTGAGTTGAAATTTTGCTCATATTAATCAAAATAAAAATTATTGAAAAAACTAAAAAAAATAACTATATAAATATTTAAATTTTACATTTGAAGAATTTCTTCCATCGTTCTAAACTCATATTAAATCATATTTAAAATAAATCCATATTGATTTAACCACACCGCACCATAATTAAAAAGTAATAAAATTAATTATGCTTTGTTAACGGGTATAAATTTGCCTTCGAGATCGTCGCAAAAACACTTCTCTGCTGACCAATTATAAAATGACATGTGGTAGTTATTGGGCACAACCTAAAACATATATAGAAATGAAATCCAAGTTACATAATGGTTTACCAACGTTAGAAATAATGTATACAGAAACTCAATCATGAATGAATAAATAATTATCCTTCTTGAAATGGACGATGAGTTGGGGGCACAAGAATCATGAATGAATAAATAATTATCCTTCTTGAAATGGACGAGGAGTTGGGGCCACAAGATTGTTTCCATAGTGATGCCTGGGATGGATTGAGTCCATGAACTATTTTTCTCGTTCATTAGTTAACACTATGTAGAGATGGCTATAAATTTAATATAGTAAAGAGTTATTTTCTTAAAATTGTATGTATTTAGAATTATGCAAAACAAATCTATTTTAATTCTTTCTTTGTTCTTTCGTTAATCTTTTTTTTGTCTTCAATTTAGAAATGAAATGTTCTTACCTTGAAGTTTTTTGGAATTATTAAAATATGTAAGTTTAAAATTTAATTTTTTTTTTTCAAAATTAATATTTAATAAAAAATTGATTTAAATGATTTTTTTAAGTTAGATCTGAGATTTTTGTGCTTCATATTGTAAATAAATTTCTTTCAAAATAATCACAGCAATAAGATTTGGTTGTCGTGAACTAACTAATGGGATTCATCCTCAAGATTTTTAAGCCTTGGTATTGTATTTCATTTTCAAACATAATACATAATAAAAAAGAATTAAATGTATAGAGATTCATATTGTAGATAAATGTCCTTGGGAATAATCACATCATTAGGATTTGGTCGATGTTTTGAACTAACCAATAAGATCTATCCTCAAGATTTTTTAAGTCTTGGTATTGTATTCCATTTTCAAACATAACACCCAATCAAAGAGAATTAAATGAAAAATACCCAAATTAAAGTTATATGCTTTATAATGATTTTGTATTATTAAGTCCATTTAAAGTACTGATTTTACATGAGCTCAGTTTTTTTATCTACAAAAAAATCTAAAATGTAAAATACAAAGTATTATTTTTCATTGTTTGAATTATATTTTTGAATGTCATATAAAATATATAATAACAAATAAACATTTTAACTATAAAAACTTAATTTTTCATGATATATGCCTAAAAACTTCTATATAGAATTACAAACTATATAAAAACTTAATTTTTTTTCATGATATATCCCTAAAAACTTCTATATAAAGTTACAAACTATATTGATCAAATTTAGCAGATAATGATAATCCAATCCCTGGTCTGCTTAAAATAGAACAGAAATGATGTACGAGGAGTGGGGATTGAATCTGGTTGTTTGATGCCGTCCCTGGTCTGCTTAAAATAGAACAGAAATGATGTACGAGGAGTGGGGATTGAATCTGGTTGTTTGAACGGCATCAGGAGGGTTTAAATGCTGCCTCAATTCATATTAACTGCCGCGGGGGTCACGGACCCAGAAAACGTCCGTTCAAATGCGCATTTCCAATACAAATTGTCATTCCATTAGCATCCAGCCAGTTGGTTGTGGAGCTGTTTGGGACTATGACTTGTTTTCGCGATGGATGGCTGTCGCTGTAACATGAACACGGAAAGGTGGTTAAAGCCAGTGGCCATCAACTTTCGACATGGTCAACAGAAATACGTATCTTTCACTGAGAAACGAACGAGGGTTTCCTATAGGTGTATAGCAGCTAGCCCAGTTGAAGAACACACAGAAATGAGCTGTCATCCAACTTAGCTCTCTGGAAAGTTGGGGTTCATGCGCCACACTCACGTTCACGTTCATAGTGCCGTGAGACTCCTATGTTATTTCATAGCTCAGATTCGCGTAGTCTATGAGGCTGAGGAGTTGCTATAAAAGTTATGGAAATGGTAAATTTTTTTGTAAATTCAAGGTATAATTGTTACATTTCAAAAATTTTAGGTGTTTTAGATATTTTTAATAGTGCTGAATCTATTTCCACTATCAAAAACACCATTAAAATATTATCTCTACAACTTTTAACTGTCCAGACAATTCCTCCACCTCCTTAAATTGGTTATAAATTATTAAAATAAAATATTAATTTTAACCGGTCTCAGAACTGATCTAAAAGCTTTGGTTAATTGTCCCGAGTTGCCCATAGGTCTAAAACCATTTAAAAAGAAGGGAAGGCAGAATTTTATGTATATATATCATTTATAACCATACCCGGTAAAAACTACAGCAACGAAATTATTGTTTTCTGGAGAGAAAAAACTCTAGACGATGGCGAAAAGCCAAGTTTAAGGTACTGAGCAACGTTCTTGGAACCAGTAACGATGGCGTGGGAATTTTTTACGACATAGAAATGGCTGTCGATTATCATTGGAACAAATAATTGCTTTCCATTTGAAGTTATAGAAAAATTTATACTATGAAATTAAATTTATGAATGGTTAATTATTGAAATTTTGTCTGTGCATGGGATTGATAAAATTTAGAAAAATGGAGAATGACAAATATAATCAGAAAACATGAATACAACTATTTTCTCTTTGAAAACCTTAGGGAAAACCAATTAGAAGGTGAAGATATTCTATTTCTTTTCTATTTGGAATTGAAAAATGCAAGTACAAGAGGAGATACTCTCTCTAAAGTTAGTTGATAGATCTACCCTATTAGGATATGACATAACATTGTCTTTTTTGTGCTCTCTGAGTCCCACTCTTAGTTGTTTTTCTCTACCATGGAACAAGATAGAATCAAATAGAATGGAACCCACTACTACTCCTCATAGAACAATTTTACCGTAGCTCAATAACTAACTAGGGATTAGGCTTAAGTCCTTTAGCTACCAACTAGAACTATAACATTGCCCATTTTAAAGTCTACTTCATAACTCATATGTGGCTAGCCCCTTTCTTATGAGTAATAGGGTTTGACATGGCATACATTTGTACCATGGTGGTCAAATGTAGTAGGTACTTTTAGCTTAATTTAGCAAAGGTCGTGTATTCCCTATCTTGTAGTTCTGTAACTTTATGTAAAACTATGTCATCTTCCAACTCTACCTAAGCATCTAGAGCTAATTTATGTATGGAATGTAGGACTTACTTGTCTTTCTGATCTACATGAAAGGCTCATAGAGCTTGATATTTTCCACATTCATCATCGAGTAAATGTGCATGTATGAGGAATCACTTAGTCTATAGGCATTATATACCACATCTTTTAGTATCTTGAAAGGACCATATCATGGAATTTTGATCTTCTTATAAGGTATGTATAGTCTTCCCTTATTCAATTCTAAACATACTCTACCTCCCACTCTAGATGGCTATTTTTTTATGTATATCATGTGTAGCCTTGTATTTTCCCAATCACTTCTCCAATGTCTCCTATACTTGTAAGTGAATCCTCCTAATCTTCTCAAAGAAATTCTTTACTCTTGATGCATCTCCTATCCCCCCTTCTTTTCCTTATAAAATATTTAATGGTGAAGGTGGAAAATATCTAAAACAAGTTTCAAATAGGGATTTACTAGTAGAATAATGGATTGATCTACTATAAGAGTGTTGTTTATCCAGTGTGATGTGTTCTCCTCTTAGAAAGCACTGTAAACTAGTATATAATCTGAATAGAAAGTAGTAAATGAATCTAGATGAGGGTGTAATATACCATTCATTAGTCCATGAACATATATGGTGTATTCCATAAAAACAATGGCATGAATAATAACTCATACATACCTTGTCTCATTTTGAAGGTAGTCTTCCAAGTATCTTCTTCTATGACTTGGACCTAGTGGCTACCCTAATTTGAATCCAACTTTGTGTTTGTGAACTAAATTACTTGTTGCCAATAATCTAACATATTATCAATCCTAAAGTGGGGAACACGTTCTTGAGAATAATATTGTTTAGCACTATGTAATTGATGCATATTCACCAACGCCTATCATTCCTTGGCACAATTATGATTTCCGACCCACAAGGTGAGGTATTTGGTTGAATCATAACCTACTCTAGTAGTTTTTATAGTTACTTCTTCACTCCATATTATTCTAAAATGGACTATCTATACAAGCCAATATTTTCCAATGGAATGTCTGACAATAATTAGATTTCCTTCTCAACTTCCCTATTGGGTGGTATTCCTTTAGGCTCCTAGAAGACTCCTATGTAACCTAACATTAGCCTTTCTAATTATTGTTTCTATTCTTTATTACACCCCTCGAGGGATGTCATCCCTCTTATTGACTCCTTACTATACTATTTTCCTCTTAAGAATATTAAAACATACTCCTTGCTAAAAATAATCAATATCTTCGCCCATTTGGCATTGAGTTTTTGTAGCATCAGGAGGTACTCCGACATGCCAAAGAGTCTCCAATTCGGCCTAGAAAATGAAAATTAAAAAAAAAATCCTATTTTTGGAGCTCAAGTTGTCCCAAGAAATAAAGTTGTACAAACCAAGTGAAGGGGTGTGTTCCTTGCCTTATTTTAGCCCATTCAATGAGTATAAATACATTATGTGAAATTTCATTTTTATAACCAACCAAGTAAGTTTCTTATTCATTTTATAAGGTCTCTAGGACAATCAAACAAATAGCATGGAGGACTATTTCCATCTGGAAGAAGGAAAGGAGTGAAATATGAAGGAGGCCAAGTTGTAGGCCAGAAGGTTGCAAGGCCAAAGGGACCACAAACCACATGGACATAGCGTTTGTGTGGCTTTTCACACGAGTTTGAACAGTTTGATTGCAAATTTCATATGTGATTTGACCAGGCTTGACTAGTATGAGTTTTACCATATTCAAATGGTAATTAAGTTGGAATATTGGCAACAACTCCTAGAAAAATTATTCATTTGTAAACCATGTTAAATAATAATTTCTCTTAAATAAAAGTTGTTTGGTTTTTACCCAATATTGGATTTCCTAGGGTAAAAATATTATCTCTATACTGCATGTTTATCTTTTGATGATATTTATTGATTTTGCTACATTTGCTGGTTATATTTCCTATGTATAATTGTTCAATGATATCAGTGTCATGAGATAAATTGATTCAAGATCATTAGGTAATATTTTTTTCTAACAATCCCTAGTTGATTTTTCATGTAAAAAAAATTATAAGACCAAGGTCATAGGACACATATTCCAAGGTGAATTTTGGGAAAAAAATCCTAGTGGGGATCATTTTCACTTTATTTATGGCTAAGGAAATTAGTGAAGGTGCTTGAAAAAGCAAAGAGTAATAATTGGCATTTATTTATGAAAATAAAAGAAAATAAGAGAAAAGGAAGTTGAAGAGACACAAATTGCTTGCTAAGGAAATTAGAGGAAAAACGAAGGAAAATGAAGAAAATAGAGGCCTTAGTGATAAAAAGGCTTATGAGGATTAGTTCACAACCTTGCGATAATTTAGTGTTGGAAATCTCTTTTTCATTCTCTCATTCTCTTGCACTCTTACACTTTTAGAAATCTTGGAGCACCTACGCATTCACATGATTCGAGAAAGAAGGTAAAGGAAAGTAAGAAAGTGAAAGGGAATGGCTAAATTAGTAGCTACAATTGGATTTATTTGTAGGTAACAAGTTGAATGTATGATTTCCTTCCTGATTTTTGGATGTGTGGTATATGCATGTGATTTTCTAGTTATGTGTCGTCATTGACATGGAGATTTTCCTAGAGTGATAGTGATTTTACCCTTTCCTTTCCATTTCCTGGATAATCATGGTGTTGTGGGTTTTTCCACTTGGTCTTTTATTATTGGTGCTTAGGTTCTCGATGGTTGTGGGTTAGAACAAATGCTCTAGAAGCCCTAAAACAACTTAGGTTGAGTTACTAGTCCTAGAGCTTAGGTTGGGAAAAATGCTCTAGAGCCCATGGTGGGTTGATTTACTAGTACCTGGAGCCAGGTTCGACAAATGTTATGGATCCATGGAAGGTTGTGGGTTGAGTTACTAGTTCTTGGATCCTTGGATACCTTTAGTAGAGACCAATCTAGTGAGTGTTGGTGATGTCAAACCATAGAGGTGGAATCACTATTGTTGAGGGTTGAGGTGGTTTGGCCATCGGAAGCAGTGGTATGGTTTTGTCTTAGTTTATTCCATGAGATACCATATTTGTGCTTGGGATATTGCATAGGGGTGCTTTCCTGAAAGAGAGATTTGGTTCAACCCAGTTTATGGTCGGGTGGTATGTGGAAGTCCCTGACTTGGTTGGTATTTTTATATATTAATAAGAGTTATTTTTCTGTTGTGATTCGTGAATACTTATGGTCATCATGTTGGTGATAGCATGGTCAAATTTCCATGGTTTCTATGCTAGTTATTTGCTAGTTATAAGTTGGTTATATGATATATGTTATCTATATCCCTTGTCATGATTTTCTTATTCATCAAATGGTTGGTGAATGTATGGACTAATAAGTGTTATTTCAGCTAGCCAGAGAAGGCATAGAGCTTTATCGATAATTCTCAAATGAAGACACTCAATTTATAATCAAATATGCATTCATGTGTTGTAGCTTACATGTTTCCCATATGTTTTACGGAACGTCTATTATGGATTAGTCATACTTGGTTCAAGTTCTTGCTTGAGTTTTAATTGACTTAACATCATCAGTAGCTTTAATTACATTCTAGAAATGTTCAGGCAATTTTGGGCAATGGTCTGGAGGTTGGCTTGTAAGAGTGGCACAAATCTTGAGAACGAATTCTTAGAATCGAAGAGATTATTCCATAACCGCATGGAGACAAGTCTGTGAGTGCAGTTATAGCCTCATAACTGCATGGAAGTAGTGTCAAGGGTGTGGTTTTGGATCTAGGTCTATGAAGGAATTTTCCAACTAATAGATTAACCACTTGGGGTGTTTCTTCAGCTCTTGGGTGATCTATAGTCCCTGTAGGATGTCATTTTTTTCTTAGTTTGTAGGCCCCACTTCCTTAAATGGAATTTGGAAGTTGGGTCATGTCATAGAGACACGCATCTCATGTTTACGCTTACAGGCTTGTGAAATTGGGTAAATATGGGAGGGGTGGTTACAGGGTGGTATCAAAGTGGGTTCTGTTCTCTTTGGGTGATATCTGATACCGCGACGTGGTATCATAGTGGATTTCTATTCTCCTTGGGTGATATCTCATACCAAAGGGTGGTATCAAAACTTCTAGGTTTAAACACTTAGACTTGATGGGATAAATGTATATGGTCACGTATGCATATTAGGTCAGATATGCATCGTGGTTATCATTATGTAGTTTTTTTTCATCATGATGTTGTTGATACGCTATGATGATAATATGTTGTATGAGATGGAGTAGGAGATGTAGATTATCAAAGCAAGGTTGCAACATTGAAGCTTAGGGTAAAAGAAAATTGACATACAGGTATTGTATGCTTGACATCCAGGTATGATGGTTAATGGTTCTTATATCCATTGTGGTTATATGCATGTATGTCACTCTATTTCTATTTAGGTTACATGCATGATAAATGCTAGTTAATCAATGCAGTCATATGCACATATATCGATTAGTCATTCTCGATAATTAACTTGTTGTTATATGCATTGTGTTATATGTATGATGATTATGGTAATTGTAGCTAATATATTGATATTATATGTATCGTGATAATCTGGATAGACCTCTAGAAATGGTTATGGCTATGATATTAAAGTATGAGTTGATATACTTGTGATATGGTTTCATACTAATCCAGACTGACTTGCGTAGATGTGATAACCTCCTCTCAGATACATTGAGGTATGAATTTGATTATGTCATTTATTTGGTTTGTATAATATGGTATGTTAATAGGAAATAGAATATCAGTGGTGTAGAACAGAGTAGTGGACTATGGCTCACATGACTTTCCTTACTGATCTAACATGAAATATATGGAATGTAAAAGTGGCATGACTATGTGGTTTGTTTTCAAGTACAAAATGTATGAGAAGTGAAAATCAAGTTTTGGCAAGTGTGTTTAAACTTAGTAGAGCTTTGGAGATCCCATTTACATAGTTGGACATTGGAGACCGAGCCATTATAATAGCTTCCTCCTTCTACGTTAGTGATCAGTCCCATCAATAGGTATTTATGGAATTTCATTATGTTATTCTCCAATCTTAAGACTATCATTTTCTCACAGTAATTCACATTTTTTTTTATAATATGCTTAGCAAGAAGAGTAAAATGTGTTTGTCATAGTATGTGGCCTAGTGGGATTAAATTTTAGGAAAAAACATTAGGGTAATTTTAAGGTCTAAAATATTCCCCCTAAGGAAATTAGAAATACTAATGGAAATAATAAAATAAGATTATATTACATCATCAAAGGCTGGAGGGCAAAAAGAAAAAACTACTTTTTCAACTCATAGTTTGAATTTATCTCCCTATGGGTTTACTCAAATTTCTAGTGGGAACACTTGTTGGATGCAAAATGTGATTCCTCTTCCAAAGAGTACCCATGTTACATACTTTTGATGGACCCTCCTACATGAAAAATGAGAAATACATGAAAACTGTGATTGCAATCACGTTTTTCATGTATTTCTCATTTTTCATGTAGCAAGGTCCATCGAAAGCATGCAATATGGGTGCTCCTTGGATTGGGAATAATATTTTTCATCCAATGAGTACTAAAAATCGAAATTGAGTAAAACCTTAGGGAGATAAGTTGAAAAAGTAGTTTTATTATTTTATTATTTTTTATTATTTTTACTTTTTTACCCCAAAAATGGTGAATCATCCCCCACAGTTGACATCATCACCTTGAATCCTATTGGTTCTTACAAAGTTTATTTTGGTTGTACACTTTTCTTAGGAGGCCCATTTTAGACCTCAAAATCTCTCTAACGGAAGCATTTTTTAGGAATTTACTACGGAGGGGTTTGGTAGAGACAACCAAGAGGGAATCTAGGGAGGCTTTTCCACCTCCTTAACTCTCTAACTCATTTTGAGATCACCAAATGCTCACTCACAAGCTCAAATTCACTAACAACCAAGTAACTCCAAGTACATGAGAATCTCAAGGAGGACAAAATCCACAATTTTCGAGATCAAGGAGGGAATCACTCCTATTTTTAAGGGAGTTTTTGTTAGATACCCTTATGTATAAATAAATGAGTTGAATTTTTGATTCAGCTAGGAGTAGTTATTGAGCCCAGGGCTTGACATTGTCATTGTTAATGTTCATGTGATGTATGAGACTACTATTTTCTAATAATGAGAAGTTAGTTATTAAGTTGCATCTAAGCTATTTTTAGTGTGCTAAAACCCTTGGGTTTGGACCCAACCCAAAGGCTTTAGTCCGTCTTCTATATTTTTGTCTTGTTCTTAGTTTAAAGAATTTCATGTCTTTCTTTTATTATAGTACATGTTAATCTATAAAAACCTATGATTGCAATTTTCCCTATCACCTCTCTTTTGGGAGAATGGTTGGAAGGATCTACAATCTCAGTCTAAAAACAATTTTTTATGATTTCTTGAAAATAAATAGATGTTAGTTGTCCTTCTTCATATTTACTTTCTACAACTTAGGAGTTAGTTTAGTGGTCAGAGTAGTGTTGTGGCATAGAATAGATGTTATTAAAATTCAACTCATATTTTCTATCATAGTTTATATCACTGTGTTAAGGATCAATTGATGCATGCATGTGGCTAGTTCCAGGGTTATGCTGATCTGCAGGGGAGGGCACCTCTTTCATCTCCACTTGGACTTCTCCATCTTCTCCTTCCGCCCTTCAATTATACTCCCAGAACTATGCTTCCACAATCACTCTATTTAGACAATTAAGGACACCATGGGCATTCATCTTGGTGAAAGAAAAACCTATGAGAGGTCCTAGGCTTGGCTAGGAGGCATCCCAACCTTCATTCACTCCATACTACCTACATCCATCTCTTCAAGCCCTCAAGACACCATCTCCACCCTAAAAACACTCTCAAAACCCCTCATGTAGTAATATAGGTCCTCCTGTAATGTAGACTTATGCAAAAACGCAACAAAATATAGATATACACATAAACACAAAGTTTCATAAGATATTAAACTTCATTTATTTAATGTCAAAGAACTAAAATATTCTTACATATAAAAATGGAAATAGACTAGCTTGGGTAATGTTAGCTTATCTATGAGAAGAGACGTGGTGACTACATGCCTCTCAACTATGTTACAATGATGCTAAAAAGCCTATTTATTATTGAGAAAAAATGGAAAACCCTAAACATCCAAAAATCTAACCCTAGCAGATGAAGCGCTAAGACTGTGGGCCTCATTTAGCTAAATTTGTACATCAACTTCCCGTGGTTGTAATTTTGGCATATGATCTTTGTTTGGATATCATAATACGTCATTTTGAAGAACTCAAAGAGGAGCCCAAAATAAATATGTAGAGTAACTTTGTGACCTTTCTAGTCTCTTTGTTTTCCCTAAAAACATCTGTATTCCCTCAAAATGGCTCCAAAAGTTCAGGACCCAAAAAAATGATAAAAGTAATAAGTTGTTCTACAATTAAGGAAACTGAAAAGAAATAATAGTGGCAGTCCAAGTAGAATAAGAAGATGGCCACTAATATCCACCTGGATTAGTCCTCCCCCCTTAGGAAGGACCATTTCATTGAGTGCCTCCATGAGATGGTGACATTGCTATTGAACTTGGTCCCTAGTGAGCCACTTGCCTTGGTGCAAGAGTTTGTCAGCTTTAATAACCCAATAAAATTGGATCTTATAATGGTGATTTTTCTTGATCTACATGTAAATGATCTGGTCAGTTTTGGCCTCTTCCATGTAGTATGGGTTGAACTATGTTGGTGTGAGTTGTTCTACAATGGTTGATGTGTCCAATAATGGTGGATAGTATGGTCAAAGGCAGTCCACATTGAACACTAGGTGCAGGACAAGGAATGGTAGAATGATAAGCTCAAAATCATTTTCCCCTACAACCTTAGTGATGGTGTAAGTCTCATATCAGAGTAGGTGAAGCTTACGGTGGGGCCCAACGAGGTGCTCCTTCTGCAAATGTAACCAAATTTTTTTGCACACCTAGAACTTGTGTGATACCTGATGTTAATCATGACGTTGATTGTACTTAGCATTGGCTCTATCCAATATGTCATGGACCTTCTAGTGGGTGTGTTGAATGCACTCAATGAAGTTGTTAGCCCTGACAGCTTTGGACTGGACATGAGTCGAATCTGCCTAAGTAGCTGCTAATGGTATGACCACATCAATGGGACATAGTAGCTGGAATTCCAACACTACCTGAAATGGATTGTGGCCAATTGAGCTATGGAGAACTATGTTGTAATTGTTCTAGACATAGTGGAGGCTATCATGCTTCGATTTGTATAGACATATGATTTGCACGATCATTTTCTTGACGACCTCTATTTGGTCATCAGTTTCGGGGTGGAAAGTATTGGACTTAGTGAGCTTGGTATCCAGCATTGACCATAGACTTTACCAAAATGTACTTAGGAACATGTTTTCCTGATATGAGATAATTAACTGTGGGATGCAAAAGTTTACCTAGACTCGTTCAAAGAAGAGCTTAGCAGTGGTTTCTAATTCTATACTCTTCTTGCACGCTACCAGAATGGCCAACTTAGAGAATATGTCGATGACCATGAAAGCCTAGTCGTTACCATGCTTAGCAAAAGGAAGGCCCGACATGTAATCCATGGAGATGGATACCCAAATTTGACTAGGAGTAGGTATAGGAGTCTATAGACCTTGCTTATTTATGGTTGTTTTGGCAATGACACAGGCATTGAATGATATGATATACTTCCCAACATCATGTCAAAGGTTAAGCCAATAAAAATGCTTCTATAACACTACCACTATTTTCTCTACCCCAAAATGTCCAGCGATCCAACTGTAATTCGCCTCTTAAATCATTTTTGCATGCTCACTTGAATGAACAAAAATTTGTCCCATGTGGCATAATAGTGCGTCCTCGAGGTGAAAATTTAAAACTTTCTTACCTTCTAGGAGCATTTCGTATGTGTTGCTGAATTCTGGATCACTCTTGTAAAGATGCAGCCACACCACAGTCTCGTGCCCACAAGAGTCGAGCATATGGTTAGCACCATGGCCGATGGTTGGATGAGGAAGTCTACAAAATTTTTGGTACTTCCCTTCTTGTATTTAATGTTCAAATGAAACTATTGTAGCTATGTGGAGAATTTATGATGGTGATTTTTCTACAACTTCCCCTGTGTCTGTATGAACTACAGGGGTTGGTGGTCTGTGCGGATGACCATTTCCTTTCCCAGAGTGTAATGCTTCTATTATCAGAAGGCCTACACAATGGATTACATCTCTATATCATAGGTGGGATATTTTTGGATTGTGTCTAAAAGTGTCCCATTGTGATATGCCATAGGATGGCCCTGTTGAGTAAGAACTACACCAATAACATAGTTGGAGGCATTTGTCTTGATATCAAATTGTTGTTGTAGGTATGGTAATGTGAGAACTGGTGTAGAGTAGAGGTGATGCTTAAACTCAAAAAACTCCTTTTGTTTGGATTCAAACCAAAAGAACTTTTCTTTCGCTACTCCCTTGGTGACTTGACTCAAAGGCCAAGTGATATAAGAGAACCCCAACATGAACCTGTGATAGAAGTTTGAAAGACCCACAATGATTCAAAGCTCTACTAGAGTGGTTAGGGCATGCCAACCCTGAATGACTTGTATATTGGCTGCGTCCACATGTACACCCCACTCATCAGTGATGTACCCCAAATATTCAAGTTGGGTCATACCAAAAGTTCATTTCTCCAAATTGGCACACAACTTGTGTTGTCATCTAGTTTGGAAGATCTATCGAATATGATGGAGGTTCTCTTGCCAACTCTCATTGAAGATTAGAATGTAATCCAGATGCACCACCATGAATGAGTTAGTGAATGGTCACAATATGTTTCGATCATCCTCATGAATGTTGTGGGGGTTTTCTTCAACCCGAAAGGCATGACTAGCCATTTGAAAAGACCATAGTTGGATTTGAACGAATTCTCCACACATCAAAGAGTTTGATCAATACCTAGTGATAACAGGACTTAACGTCAATCTTGCTGAAATATTTGCCCCCCTTGAGCTAGTACAAAAGGTCATCAATATGTGGGATTCGATACTATTCCAGAAAGTGATCTTGTTAGTAATCGATAGTCAATACAAAGTCTCTAGGTCCCATCCTTCTTCTATACCAACATGATTGGGCTCCCACAGAGAAATGAACTTGGCTTAATATTCCCTTTCTGCACCAACTCCTAAGTCTGCCTCTTGATTTCATCATTCTCTAGAACAGAGCATCGATAGATCGGTCCATTGTGTAGCAGCACACGCAGGGTCAAATTGATGGGGTGCTTGACCTGACAACGTATAGGTACTACTATGGATGAGCTGAATATGTCCCTATACTACTCCATAACCTTGTCCATCTACTGCTATCGTGCTGACAAGCCCTATCTAGAGGCCATACCCATAATCTTCTTCTTACCCTAATGACGAATCATAAGGAAAAAATAAATATTAGTATGGGAAACGATCTTACTAAATTTCTTCACAATCATCAAAGAAATAGTGGTAGAAGGTGCTACCTCTGGTATCATGTAGAACTTATTTCCCAAAGAAATAATAATAATGCAAGGCCTAGACTCATAGAAAACATGTTTCTTCCACAAGTATGGTTGGCCTAATAATACATCATAAACTTCATGAGTAGCAACATCACACAGTGCCTCATATGTGAAGGGCTTGATGTTGTCGGGAAGCCAACCCTGTTGGATGATGCGGAGATCTCGCCCTTGGTGAAGCCACCTAATGGTGCACAGTTGCGGCTGTGGTGCATTCAGTAAGCCCATTTTCTTTAAAACCTTTATCGAAATGAGGTTATTTTGGCTCCTGCTTTCGAAAATTAACTACAGTAGAGAACCCTTCACCCAAAAATGTGAGTGGAAGAATCGCTCCCCATCCTATGGATCTTCAGTCTCATCCTTCTGGATTTTAGTGGTGGAAACAGTGGCACTAGGATCCGCATATATAATCTACTTCCCTTTGTCAATCCACTTGTTTTTTTTTGACAAAGAGTTCGAACGTCAATTTGATTCAGAAGCCTTCAGCTTGGCCACCAATGACTGCTTGGCTTGACCTCACTTATGTTGTGAGTGGGGCTCCTATGGAACTCACACCATTTCCCTATGTCCTTGTTTGTCTTCATGGTATTCTTCTATGCTTCTAGCTTCAATAAGTTGTCCTTAGTCACCATGCCTTGGCTTTGTCCTTTTTTCAACAGTTTGGGGGCACCTTTCCCTTACTTCAGATTCATAGATCGAAAGTCTTACTTCCTTTGTTTAAATTTATACTCAGTCTTAATAGTGAATCAATAGGTGGTACAAAGCGAGGATATGTCTAGGAACTCCATCTGATCCTGGATGTACTTGTGTAGGTAGTCGCAATACTTAAGTACCAAATTCCGCTCAGAATCCTTGATACCCAACTTTGTGTGAAGGGTATGGAAAAAATATTTGAACTTTGGTACATCTTCGTCCCTTCCCTACCACAACGTGGTCCAATTTATGTATTTATCTTCATAGCTCTCGATAGGGTAATATTGTTCCTTGATTTTGTCTCAAAAGGAATTCCAAGCGGTTGCGGCTGAAAATAATGAGGATTCCCTCTTGTCCTTTTGTTCACATTAGGTTTCCTACTATTCCTTTACAAGTGGGGTGACTTTGATGAGTTCCAAAGTAATCTTTTCCTTATTGGAAAAGTCATGAATTGAAAAATATTCTCGCAACATATTTAAGCATCTATATATAGCATATACATATATCTAACCTTTAAATATGCCAATGTCAAAGTTAACTTGTACCTTAAAAGGAGTGGCGACTCCTAAGTGGCTTCTGGATGAATATGCATCACATGCAGGTAGCCACCGAAGGATTTGGGAAACGTTATCCATCATCGCATTTCTTTGTCACTCAAGGGATTCCTCAAGGAATATTTTGAAAGGATCTCCTGCCCCCTCTTTTTTATTTTCTTATGGCATGGGAATTTGTTGGGGTTTGCAAGGCTAGCCTTGCAAAGGTTCAACTAGTTCGAGCCCTAAATCCTTATACCCTGACCTCGTGGGGGACATGAAAAGAAAGATAGAGAAAGAGAAGACCACTCAGATATCACTGATCTAGACTTATGTAGGAATGCAAAAAAATACATATATACACATAAACACAAAGATGTAGAAAAAATAGAATTTCATTTCATTATATTCAAAGAACTAAAATATGCTTACATATAGAAATGGATATATATTAGCTCAAGTTATGGTAGCTTATCTCTAAGAAGAGATGTGGCGGCTACCTACCTCTAAAATGTGTTACAATGAGGCTCAAAGGAATGTTTATTATTGAGAAATAATGGAAAACCATAAACATCCAAAAACCTAATCCTAAGAGTTGAAGCACCAAAATTGTGGGCCTCATTTGGGTAAATTGGTACATCAACTTCTCAAGGTCGTAACTTTGGCATATGATCTTTTTTTGGCTATCATAATACCTCTTTTCAAAGATCTTGAAGAGGGGGCTAGAAAAAAAAATAGAATTGGTTTGAGACTTTTCTAGACTCTTTATTTTCCCTAAAAACGTCTTTTAGTCCCTCAAAATGGCTCTAAAAGTTTAGGACCCGAAAAAATTCCAAAAGTAGTAATTTGTGCTATAATTAAGGAAAATGAAAAGAGAGAATAGTGGGGGTCCAATTGGAATAGGTGGGTGGCCACCAATATCCACCTGGATCATCCTGCAGAAACACATGACCTCTTGTAGTAGCACTTGTAGCCGACCTGTATCACCATTTTACTCGACCTGTTTTGCTCCCCACTTCAACCTTAGCTTAGTCAAGATGAATAATGACCCCAACCTGTGATTTTATGATCAACAAAAGCTCCTAGACCACTCCAACCACCTCTTTTCCTAGCTGAAAAATATAGTAGAATTAGTGTTTTTGATTCATAAGCATGATACAAGTAAGATTTCTGATTTCCAAGAAACTATTAAGTAGATCAATGATACATGCAAATAGGTTACTCATTTAATGAAATATGCAAGATAGAGTAGCTTTACTTTTTAAAGTATATTAACCATTTCTCTTTCATGTAATGTTAATTTGCATCCACAAGTTTAACAAATGGAATTTTCATTTTCATAGTTAAGAATCAGTTTTCAATTGTGATTTCATCAACAAGCTTTCACTATTATTAAGTTGGAGGAATGGTCTCTGAACACCTTGATAAGGTCATGAATGAAGGTGGCATGAGTAGAACCTAACCTAATGTGCATACAACACTATCAATGAAGCTTGGGTTGATAATTTAAGTTGAGTAGCCCCTCCAAGTTGTAACACTCTTGCTGTAATATAAGGGCTCACCACTTTTTGGCATCATCGTTAGGGAGGTGTCTAAGTAGGTGTGTTTTCTGCTTGAACATTGTTTTTTTGTTTTTCATCAGTCTTATCACTTTCAAAAAGTTAAAATTCAAAAAAATATATTCTTTCATGCCTCATAGGAGTATGGATAATCAAGGAAAATTCTTGCCAAAAACTTCCACACCCTCAAATAGTCAACCTTCATTCTTCTTTGGTGATTGTGAACTTCTCTCTCTGACTACAGGGAAATTAGAAGATTGTCTAGGTAAGAACCAAGAAATTCTTTGAAGAACCTATTGGGGAAGAATAAGAACCCATGTCACCTACCCAAACCATGGCTAGAAACCAGAATAATGAGCTCATCCCTATTAGAGAAACCAATAAAGAGGTTAGAATGAAAAATATAAGCCATATTTCCCTTCCACATTTCCGCAGCCTAACTTATGAAGATCTTGACACCTTCATGTTTGAGTTTTTTGTTGTTTTTAGGACCTATGACTATGCCTATGATGAGAAGAAGTTGCAGTTGTGTCCTTCTACCCTTAAAGATTTAACCTTGTGCTGGTTTATGAGTCTACGTGGAGGCAACATCACTACCTGGGCCCAAATGCAACAAAACTTCAATGATAAATACTGGGATTACTGTAGATCCAAAGAAAGAAATGATGAAATATTTAGGATGGCCGTTGGAGCTGATGAATCTTTGGAATACTATGGGGAAAGGCTTCAACTCAATTATAGGAGGGTCAACTCTACCCTTAATGATGAGTCGCTCAAGCTAGTTCTTCTCCAGGGGATCAGGAAATATGTAATGGAAACCATCAACATGCTATCTAGAGGATATATATGTATTCAAGAATTACTATAGAGATGCTAGGAAAAAGGGTAGGGCTAGCCAAGGGTTGGTCATTTCCTCTCTCTCCACAATATCCATCAAGAATGAGATAGGGAACATGTTGGAGGATTTCAAGAGTGAAATGTTGCATACCTTTCATTCCAAATGGATACCATACAAATCAAAATAAATAATGATGAAGAAGAGATGGCACTATCTATTTTTTGTCCTAGATGTTCTAAAACAAATCCTAGGAATGAATGGCCACTGAGCATCATATATGTCTGCCTCGTCTGTGAAGAGAATCATGCAATAGAAAAATGACCCTCTTTCCTAGGCCTAAAATTTCTATACCAGGGACGAGTAGAGAGTGGATCAAAAAATATATGTTTCATTAACCATGGGTGGCCACAAGGACCTCGGCCATATCAACAAGGCATGTCAGGTGCACTTTATCCTCACTACAATCCAAAATAGAATGCACTTTTCAGCCTTGGTACCCTTGCACTCATCCATCATGGTCCACACCTCCTCTTTAGCCTTATGCACCTCCATACCCTCCTTAACCTGTCAACCATCATTTTCATCCATATCCAGCCTAATCTTCCCAATAGGGAAACCCCTCACAAGGATGGATGCCTAAAAAATCCATCCTCCTACTTTACTACCCCCACCCCAACCTCAATCACAACTAACACATCCTACTCCACCTAAGAAACCTTGAATGCCTGCTCAAACTAATTTGAACCCAAACAATAAGTAGGCACAACAATTCTGTAGTAGGGAAATATCCTATCCTTCTTATGCTGCGGAAATCCAAGAACTCAACCTTCGGTCTGGGAGGTTGCTCCTAGATAATCACCCACCTTATTCATGTGAAGAGCTTGAAGGATAGCAAGAAGAGAGTGTCACTCAAGTCAATTCAACTCCCTATCCTGAAAGGTTGATCCACCCTCACTAGCACACCCCAGAAGAGGTTGAACTTCTAAGAGAATTGAAGAGTTTGTGTGTCAATATACCTCTTCTCTAGGCCATTAAATATGTTCCCATCTACAACATACTTATAAAGAAAAATGTTTCAAAAGGCTTGGGAGAATAAGAAGAGATACCCCCACCATCAATGTTGTTGGAAAACTATTTGATCTAATGCTTGGAAGGGTGATCTCCCCAAAATACCTAGATGTTGGTAGCCCACCAATGGATGTGCACATTGGTGACATATTTCTCCCTAATACCCCGATTGATCTTGGGGATGCAATCAATGTGGTCAATAAGGAAACCATTTTGAAGCTCAATCTCCAAGGGGCTTTAACAAAGACCACAACAGTGTCGCAACTTGCAAATAGATCCACAATAGCTCCTAAGGGAATTATTGAGGTTGTGATGGTCTCCATTGACTCCTGTGAGTACCCTACTGATTTCCAAGTCCTCCAGCCCAAAACCAAGTTTAATGGCTATCCTCTCATCTTAATAAGACCTTGGTTGGCCACTGTTGATTCCTACATTTATTGTAGAACTGGGAACATGAGTATCAAGAATGGACATTTATCCAAATAACATGTGTTGTATCCTCCTACTCAACCTTCTGTTGAACATGGTTTACCCATACAGTTAGAGGATGAGGAAGAGGATGAATTATATCATACAACCCCCTACCTATTCTATGCTCTAGATACTATTATAGGAGGGGGATAACTTCACGAAGCTGACCTTATTGACAATATCCTTAAGAATCAACCTACCACTCCGATACCGATTGATGAGTTGATGAAATAATATGGGAGTAGTACTTGGAATGACTTGTTCTATGTCGAATCAAGTCCAGAACATGTCAATATTGTAGAGTTTGGCCCATCCATAGCATTAAAGATCGCCCCCTCTATCTCGACCAAACTGGAAGAACGGTTGTGCAATGTACTAAGGAAACACCTTGATGCTTTTGCTTGGGATTATAAGGAAATGAAAGGTGTGCATCCCTTAATTCTTACTCATCATATTTACATCAAAGAGGGATGCAAGCCTGTGCACTAACCCCAGAGAGGGATGAACCCAAATCTTAAGGTCATTGTGAAAGAAGAACTACAAAATCCACTGGATGCAAGGTTTATGGAGACTTCACTGACAAAAGGATAGCATACCATGTGCATTCAATTGGGGCATAAAAAATGAGGAAAAATGAAATAATATATTGAGAATTTAATAAGGGGGTAAAGGGTTTTTATATGTTGTATAGAAATATGTGTATTATAAGGTATTATTTATATAGTAAATTGACCATGCGCAGTAAAACAATAAGTGGGTTGGAGAAAAGAGGTTCAGGAGTATTGTGGGAGTATCAAGAGTGGGAGGGAGAAATAAAACACTAAGGTATTATTAGGTACATAGTAGCCTAATATTCAAGCCTATGGCCCTAGTATCCATATGCAATTCATGGCAATGTTATAGGTTTTGGCCTTTTATCCTCCTAATTTGTTATGCTATAAACTTTTGTGTTTTATCTTTACAATGATTCATGCTACAGGTTTTGTCTTTTTTATGAAGGAAAATGTGGTGGAGAAACTTAAGTGGTGCTTATACACATTCTTGAATGGAATCCCTAACAAACTTGTTGTCTTAGATTTGTAGATTGATGTGAAGCTCACAAATCCTAAAGCATTAAATATATGCTCTCAACTTGGAACTACAAACTTAGGGTTTTCTAGAGCCCCCCATTGAATTAAAAAGTTTAAATTATATTTAGTTTATTGGTTTGGACTTATTTTTGTATGCCATATTGGTGTCCCCACACCTCATTAATTTATTTCTAGTGTCATGGAATTAATTAAGCATATTATTTAGTATTATAAAGCACTAAATATAGCTTGATGTGAAGGCAAATCTTTGTATGACCTCTTATGTTGGACTAAAGTCATAAGGTTCACCAAAATTGAACCTTGAACTTGAAAGTTGATGAACCTCAAGGAAAAGTTCAAATTTGTCTTGGTTGAATCCTATTACCTATCATTTTGTTGGGTACTATAAAGGGGTAATCATGGTGTCCATGTTTAAGGATCAAGTTGTGACCAAGTTCGAGGTTCATCATTCTACAAAGATCTTATTTGGAGATTTGGTTTCCTCTATGAATTATGCATTCTTGCATTCATTGATTACACATAAATGCAAGTATTTTTTATTAAAATACACTAAAATCCCTCCTGCGAGATCTTCGAAAGGGACAACATCTACAGATTGATGATTGGTAATGCCAAACCTCATCATTTTTACTATATATGGATATTTTCATGGATTGATGATGGATGTACTATTCTAAGACCTAATCATCACATTATTCAACATTGCCTTATATTGTTGTTGTTGAAGCAACTGATTCAACTAGATGCACCACTTCACCCAAATACATGTGATTAAATTGGAGTGAGTTGGCTTACACCATCCCTTTTATTAAAATAAATGGTAGAAAATTTATGGTAATTTTGCATCCAATGTTTGTAGCAAGCTACCTTCCTATTCATTTTCCATCTAGATAATGGGAGAAACAAGCTCCCTTTGGAATGTTTAAGTTCCCATTTATGACTTTAGTATGTCATGTACCTAGGTCAATATCATCACACTTCAAGATGATTCAAATCTAAATTTGGCTCCACAAATAACAACATGATTTTTATCTTCAAGAAGAAAATTTAGGACCACCCAAAGTTAGGCCATATATTGTAGGTAACATTTGGCTCCAACCAAGAGATAGGTGTTCTTGGGAGCACTTGAGAATGCAAAATCTCATCCTTATAACAATATTTCTAAATTGAAGTCTTTGATCTAGTGTACCCACCTCAAACTATCAAGGATGAAGTATCATTTTCTTGTGTTAGATTATGATACAAAATAGGGAAATGTCAATTTTTTCATGCTTGAAGGTTGTAAATTTTTTCTATATTGTCTTTAGAAACTAATTAACGAAAATTTTCACCAAAAATATTTTCAAGTTTGTATTCTCCTGAGCTACTAGATATCTTTTCTTTAGCAAGCCTTAAATACCATTTTGATAGCAAGGATTCTACATTATAGGTATACTTAGGCTTTCCTCCTTTTGATGAATCAAAGAAAAGAGGAGCTAAAACTTCCCATAAAATAGTGTATCTTTTGCTGACTATATAAGGCTTTTGTGCATAGTAGTATCTATCTTTCTTCATGTTTAGTTCCTTGATATGAACTTTGCACATAGATCTAGAGTAAGTTCCTCTTTTATTTGGATTATAATCATCAACCTCAATGGTTACTCTTGAAAATATGCAAATAGGAACACCATTTATGTTTTTTTCAATGTCACTAATGGCATGTTTGCTTAGGATGGTAGATAATACTTCAACAACTAGTTGTCCTAATAACTATGATGCATAAGGTGTAACATGAAGGAAAATTAAAAAAAAAAAAAATATTATAACATTCTACAACAACTTTGTAATGTCTTTGAAAACTAAGGGGTTAATTTAGCCCTTAAGGCTCATTCCCCTTTTCATTTTTAATTTTTGTTATGCTGGATATTTCTGAGCTAGGTGTCACCACATAATTGGATAATGAGACATCTATCTTCTCAAATATTTAAGAGACACATCTTGGCTGTGTAGCTTCATCACCCTTGTGGCATGGGGTTGTCCCATTTGCATTTCCTTTCTACTTAAAAGGGTTTTCCTAGTTTGATCTTTATAGCATTTGAATCTTAGGGGAAAAAAATAAGACACCTATATTTGGACATTTAAGAATTGTTCAAATTCATATTCTAGGAAACTAGAGATGTTACTATCAAACAAGTCGTCAATTTCAACAAAACCATTTTCTTTGTTAGGACTAAAATACTCAACAAGATCCTTCAAATTTCAGGCTTGTTCCTTATCCTTGCTTCCTCTACATTCTATGTGTTCTCCATCCATAAAAACCATTTTATGTTCTTAATGTATACTGTTGAGATTCCCAAGGCCAATCTCTATTTTAATTGCAATAGCATTTTTATGCCCAAATTTGAAATAACAAACAATTATCTCTATGCTTTTCTCATTTTGAAAAACATATTTCAAGTTACCAATCTTCAAGACCTATTTTTCAATGTACTATTTACTTATTCTCCAATCAACTCCCTATGCATACTATGTCATTGAGGGCAGGGGGTCTCACTACATCTAGTTATACATGTTCTTCATAGTTATCATTAGTGCCCATATTAATAATTTCACCATGACTCTGATTGTCCACGTCATAATAAGGTCCCTCATCAATGTCTTTAGAATTCAATTTATTTCACTTCTTAATTCACACAATTTTCCCTCAATGGTATTAATGTTGAGGCCCTTGGGAAAAAGAATATTTGTCTCTTTGTTTGTTGGCTTCTACTCTCTATCCACGTCACTTTTCTTTCTCATTTTCTGATGTGGATATATGTTATTAGAACTCATGTTACCAATAGGAATAGGGAGGTTAGATTTATCCCTGGAGGAAACCAGATGGCTTAGCCCATATTTTAGCCATAAGTTTCCTTCAAAGAAGAAAATTCATTATCATAACCTAAAGCATAATTTTTGGAAGCATCATGTTTCTATTGCTGACTTGAGGCATCAATGTTATCATTTGTGTGGCGAGAAGCATTATCTTCTTTAACATTCTTATCATCTCTATAGTGGTCCTTGGAACTCATGAACACCCACAATTCCATCATGCCCAATTTTTTCCCATAAGGAATTGGTATAATGTTAATTCCTTCTTTGTTAAGCATATTGTTAGGTTGTGTCAAGCTAGTTCTTCCTCTCTTAAGAATTTATTGTTGCATATTGTTTGTCCAAGTACAATGATCATCATGTATAACATTAGCCTCCAAATCTTCATTAGTGTCATTGAAATAAATTATTTTTTCATTCACATGACGATCAACTCCAATATTAATTTGACCCAAATTTTGGATATACCGATCATTTAGGTCTCCTTCTACATGCATACATTTTTTTCTTACTTTCAATTCTTATTAGTTCAATATCCTTGGATCCTTGGATTTCAAGTGCATCATTCTCTTTTCTATAAATTATGTTTGTAACTTTAGAATTATCTATTATTATTTCTCCTTTGTTACCTTCAAGTAGACCAATAATATTTCACTTATGTAGGGCTTCCAGTGGCTCCTAATATGTGTCTTCAGAACATTTACTTATAATTTGATCCTTCTCGAACTAAATTGATTTTCATATTTCTCGTCTACTACTTTGTAAGCATCATTTCTTGCATTATGCTTTTCAATACACATGAAAAAAACATTATCATAAGCATATTTATCCTATCCTTTAGTATCATACACTTGAGCATCCTCAAAATTCACAAAATAATATTTATGCTTCGCCTTCTCCAATAAAATACTAATCATTTCGTCATTGGCAAAGTCAAAGCCACACATTTTTCTTACATTAATATGAAACATTTTTTCATTTAGCTCATCCTCATATTTATCACAGTGATGGACAAAATTCAGAATATCACATCCATGAACTCGAGTGAATGTGAAGTGTATCATATGGATGGAAATAAACACAAGCCACTATAGTCTGGGAATATAGTTTGAAAATTTCTCTTCGATAATTGCTTCCCCAACATATCCTGACCTATTGACTTTCACAATCTCATAGTTTTCCTATGGAAATTAATTATCAAAGCCATATCTCATCTAGAAAATTATTCATATCATCAAGATTTAGAAGAGCCATAAGCCTCTCTTTCATCTAGAATCTACATTAGCTTCAAGGAAGTCAATAAGTGCTTCTTCTTCTACAAATGAGACACCATCATTTCCCAAAAGGTCAACAATACCTTCTTGTATAAGTATTGGTAGAATTTGATAGGTTTCTTCATATATCTAGAATATTGGGCCATAATATCTAAGAAACTCCTCAATATGAATTGCAACAAATGATACAAATTTCAGATTGGAAGAACTTCAATAAATCAAGTAAATAACGTCATTAACACATCTTCATATACCACATCATTTTTTAAGGTGGATTTTAGTACCCTTACAACATGAGAATTGGTAGAAGAAGGATCACCATAAAATTTCAAACAATCTTCTAGCTAATCCCAATCCAAGTGATTTGGATATCCAATGATACTCTGAACATCAATAGCCTTGTATCTTTCATGAAACTCCCACGGAGACATATTTCACCACATGCAAATTTTCCATGATGAAAATTCAAATTTAATAATGAATGCAATTCATACATTTTTACCATGCATACCCAAGGTGAGTTTGCAATGCTTTCACAATGGAGTTATCACCTTATAATCACCAAGTCTTAAAAATATTCAAAGTACAAGAACTTCATTTTTCTAGTGCACTGCTCCAAAGAATCAAAAAGGATATTATGAAGATAGATTTTCTTCTAGCAATTTGTATTCTTCTTTATTTGGAAGTTGAAGCAATTATTACGTACCATTGTGTGCATGTCATGGGTAAAAAATAAGGTCTTTATAAAACATTATAAGAAAAATAAACAAGACGATGGAATCCCTTTGCTAATACAAGAGGGTGAAATATTATCTTGATGAAATAGAACATTAATGAAGTGACGGGCCCCTTGAATATTTATTTATAGTAGTAGATCCCAAGCAGTGGTTGTGGTCCTATTCCTTTTACAATTCTTGATTTTGTGCACAAGATAAAAGAATGAGCTTGATCCATTACTAATACAATTCTTGAAGTTGTGCTTAAGATTATAATATGATTTCAACATTATAATTTAACTTTGTGTCCGGTTTATATCGGTGAATAATGCTTTATATTATTTATTATTTAATTGTATTTTTTTGTACCTTGTCCTGGCTACTTTTGGCTCTCGTAAGTAGTAAGTTGTAGGTGGATAAAAAATCTGAAACTTCGCCTCAATTTTATTCTCATATGCATAGTTGGTCCAATTCACAAGGAAAAACTCAAACGTACATCCAAATTCAAAATCAAGAACATGTTCAATCTCATACTCAAATACAATATTACACCATATTACAAATATTTAAAATTTATACTCCTTACACTGCCAAATCAAAATTAAGAATAAAAGCTAGAATGGGGAGTTATTAGTCCTTGCCTGGGACTATTAGCGATCAATCAATCGTTGACCAGCTATTAATTGGCTTTGACCAAGTAAAATTTCCCGTACATATCAGGTTTAAGCCAATGTTTGAAATAAAATTTTCTGCTTAATAATTTTTTATCCAAAGTTTGTGTTTCGACCTCTTATTGTGGCTTCGCTCCTTTCGAGACATATTTTTCCCCATCTCCCATTTATATCCAAAGTTTTATATGCTTTCAACATTTCCAAATTTTATACTTTTTCCACTTCGCACTTATATCCAAAGGTTTATGTCTTCAAAATTTCCGAGTTCTATATTTTTCTATTTTATGGCAACAGTTTTTTTATGCAAAGTTTTCGTGTCCTGCATGAAGTGTCCTCCCTCTTGCGAGTGCTAGATGTTTGAAGTATGCAGAGGCGTCATAACATTCCCTACCTTGGTTACACAGTTGAGGCTGCTGGCTGGTAGAAAGGTGCAGCATGAAGTTAAATATGCTAAACCAGAGATAGAGCATGAATTTGTGACTTTAGTCCGATACACTCGCGAAGCTCCATTCGGTCAAGCTACATCTCTCTTCAACTGGAAATCTGGAATCATAGAGGTATCTGCTACTTCAAAATATTGTGTTTCCATGAGTCAGTTTCCTCGATGTGGTATCCATCCATCCCGAACATCGTTTTTTTTTATTGTCCATCCGTAGCTATGTTACAAATTTAATTGCTCAGAGTTAGTAAAAAAATGGTCGTTGCTATGCAGGTTGCTCAACAGGAGAGCGTTTTGTTTGTGGTATTGATATCGACAATCATTTCAGCATCACTAACAAAACACCACGAGGGATTGAAATGCACTTCCACCCCTGAGGCAGAGGCTAAGACGAAGGTCTTTGCTACAGGTTCGTAGAGCAAATGAAAACACATCTCTGCAATAAAATGGATACAATAGAAAGATTTGACACACAAGCGTGAAAGCTCATCGTTTCTGGTTCCGCTGTTTTTACAGGCAATGGTGAAGGCCTTGGTATCCATGTGAAAGGCACTGACGAGAAGATTAAAGCTGGCTTGTTCATTCATCTACTCTCTTACTGCATGTATTCATTTATTTTAGGGGTTTCTTGAAATTTATTGTAGGTAAGCACACATATTCAATGGTTAAAGGTATTATACAGTAGGATCAGTTTCATTCGACGCCTTGAATGAGAGAGTGAGATGCACAAACATTTCAATTAACCTCTAGGATATGCCTCTAATGGTCTAACGTTCAGATATATTTCCAGCATTTATTATCTAGTAGCATGTGCCTAAGAACCCAACAAATGTTAGTAATCCATTAATAGCTCATTCGTAACAGCAAGTAAAGAAATCAGAATGAAAGTGGAGAAAGAAATAAAAAAAATGTTAACAAGTTACTATGATGTCTAAAGTAACAGATAACCAGTTTATGATTTCTTTCTTTATTTTCATTCTTATTTCTTTATTTTCTTTGTGATTTCTTTATTTCTTTCGGACTTCTTTCTTTATTTTCATTCTGAACTTCTTTATTGTGTTTCTACCAATGAGTTGTCCATGGATAGCTAACATTTTTTTGTGTTCTTGGGCATATGCTACTATGGATGATAACAAGACTGGCAATATATGTGAATATTAGACATTAGAGTCATTAGAAATGTTATCAATTGTTAATTATTTTCTTTGTATTTTTCTTAAAAACAAACCCCTGATTTTAGGGCCGATTTAAAGATCTGGCAGTAGCGTTAAATTTTAATTTGGTCATTGAACGAAAAAATCAAAAGATTTGGGCGTCAACATGAAAGTTGGTTTTACTATTCATTTATATTTTTGGTTGAATCAAAAATCAAAAGTTCAGGCAATAGTGTTAACATTTTCTTTTGGTCGTTGAATGGAAAATTCAAAAGATCTGGACGTCAGCATGGAAATTTCTTTTAATATTCATGGATATATTCCAATATTGCATTTATTCTTTTATTTTCACTTCAAAGTAGACGGTTTAAAGGTTTTTGCAATTTATTGCAAGTAGGCATACATATTTAGAAATTAAAGGTATTATATTGTAAGGTATTATATTAGTGGAGGCGCAGAGGAGCAGAGCATCGAGCAGCTAGTTTGAGGAGCAGAGAGTGTCGCGCAGCAGGATCTGTGAAGGGGCGAGTTTCAACTTTACCACTTGTAAGTTCCATTTTATAATAACCTAATTTCACTTTCCACGATTACAGCAGTAGTTTTTGTTCATGCCATTTCTTTGATTTGGCTTCGGCTAGTTTTTCTGCAACTAGTAGACGATTTTTCCATGAGCGCTACTGACTTCGTTGCCTCAGGAAAGGGCCCTTGCCTTGAAGCCCCAATTGTATGCATCAAACTATAAGTGGTGTTTTTAGTGCTGCCTCTTGAGCTTTTTTTGAAGGGTTTTGTACTCTAATCTAGGGGTTAGTAGCAGCGGCAGACGCGGTTGACCTATCATCGGAGGCCGAAGCATACATTATACTAGTTCCTAAGCCCCCTGTTGCCAAAGCGAGCAGTCCCGTGCAATCTATATGCGAGCAGTCCCGTGACTTTCTTTAGGCGATTTATTTAGGCGAAGGGTTTGTCAAAACCTTAACCAAATTTTCATAATTCTCTAAATAAATTGGTAACCTATTTAGACTACTCTTTAAATTTTATCCATACATCCAGTAAATATCATGCTGCTACATACTTGTGCACTCTGTTACACATGTACACCTTGAGGTTTCTTCCGGACAACATCATACCAGGCCAACTCCTATCCGTTGAGGAACATGGAAAAGCTTATAGTAACTGCTTATAACGCATAACTCGTGGATGATATCACGACTTTTGGCACCCTGTCGTTCCCACACACCTCGAGCGAATTCATTTTTTCCAATGTACTTGAAGGAGACTTAAGCAAGCAACAAATAAAGCTCCTGAAATATTGCATTAAAAGTACTTAAATATTCTGTTATTGATCATAAGTAATTGATATTTCGATTTTAGGAACAAATAATGTAGGATTTGTGACTGCCTTCTCATACATTGATATTAAGAAGTATGCTTTTACGAATAGTGAAGAGCCGGTACACATTTTGAACTTTTCCTTTTTCTAAAGTAAATTCCATGATGTAGTAATTCAATCTTTTGTTTGGTTTGAAATAAGTATTAATGTATGAATTTAGAGAAGTGTAAATTAAATTATTTGATGAGTTTATATTGTTTAAATGTTTTGTATAGTTATTTAACAATTTTTATTTAAAAATAAAAAATAATTTATATAAAAAATTAGAGTTTAATAAGTTAGAGAAAAAATTACACATTTAACGGCCTACTCAATTATTTTCTTCTATTTGTCAAATGCTTCTCTTTTGGCTTGGGATGTAGGGAATTTCAGACCTCAGTAAATGCATAGATACGGAGAAACATGGTACCATGGGAATGAGAATGAGAATATGATTTCAGATGCATAGATGCTGAGCCATAAGAATGGGAATCTGAATATGATTTCAGATGCATAGATGCTGAGAAACATTGTACCATGAGAATGAGAATCTGAATATGATTTAGAGTAAGCGGTAGATTCATCTCAGAAATTAACTTTTCATTTTTTTAAAGCAACTTTTCCGAGCAAAGGAACAATAAGCATAGCCCTAGAAAGAAAATCCTCCAGCGAGTTATGGCCGAATTGACACCCTTTTAGATGTACCTGTGAGGAATTAAAATGGGGGTTATAATTAGTATCTCTGTTGCACAGTTGACAAATTATTCGACTAATTTCACTGCTGAATATTGCATACATTCCTCCAGGGAGAGACTGAAAAAAACTAGCGTTTGATTTAGGAATGCAGAGCTCTGTTTCACCAAAAGAGCAAATGCACGATAAAACTTCGTCCATGGGATTCGGTATCCCTAACCCTCACCTGAATGAAGCCTGTCGTTATTTACTAAGGTACAATCTTGATCGTTGAAATTGACAACTTATGTAAATGCCATGAGGTGGTAAGGAATCCAACCAAGTGTCAAGACCATCCATAGTAAAGATTTTACTTGTTGGAATACAATTTTTAGGTTTTTCGTGGTTTACATTCTTTTAGTCTATTTCCAACAAATTAATGAAGTTGAACTAAATTGCAGATTAATGAAACTTACCTACATTGTAAAAGCAAAGCAATGCCGGGACTGGCTGTCATGTAGCTTTCCCTTCAAAGCAATTGCACAAAATTATTTTTTTGATAAAAGCTAAAACGATTATTAATGCAAACAAATATATATTCAAGAAATCTTTTTGGGCTGTGTCTTGCATTCGTATTTTAATTTTAATGCTTATTTTTCTCTCTTAAATTAATTAGCCAAGTTTTTTACAAAGAGCTTTTAATAAAATCAGTTTAGTTGACTTGAAACTGGAAAAAAAATTAAACTTAACAAGACTGGAATGTAAAAAAAATTAAACTTAACAGGACTGGAATGTATGAATCTATTGAACAAAGATTAAAGGTAGTAAACACTGTTAAATGAACACACATAATCCAGAATTTGCAGTATAACAACAAGAAGATCCATAAGCAAGAAGATGCCATACACAGTGAAAAGTGGATGATACACAAGGCAGATATGATATTATAGGAGAAAGAAATAATAATTCATCAACGATTAATCGCATGCCGAGTAGCCTCCCCTTGTCTGTAATAGACCTTGAGTTAGGTCAGCCCTCCCCTAACCGCCCCATAAATGCAGTTTCCCGGTCATCTGGCGTATTCCCGGGTTCAGGGTTAAGCCTTGTAATATCCAGTGGTGAACCCAGAATTTTGTTTTATTTTTTGATTTCATAGATTTAAAAATAATGACTTAATTTAGATTTAAGATGAGTACATGGCTGGTTTGTCCAGCCAAATTGCTCATGCTATGCTTGATGATGACGAAAACAGTGATATGAATCAGTCTTCTCAGTGGGCGTGCAGGCAGAAGATGTTTGCAAAAGAGGGTGCAAACAAGGTATTGTATTGAAGTCTTATTCATTTTTCCGAGTACTCCATATCTACAATATGCCAGACTCTTTTATATGATTGTTCATTTAAGCTTATAGCATACACATAATATCTAATTCTTTTAGTAAAACTTGATTTGCAGTCAAACCAGGAGGTAGACACATTGGACATTCAAACCCTGAGGTAGACACATTGGACATTCAAAAGAGACAGAGGTAAAGACCTTGGGTATGCATGAAGGACGAGAGGCAGGGAGCTAGTAAAGTTGTGGGCCCCACGGTATTTTACTTGTTTGAAATATGTTTTTGTATTATACATTTCTTTTTGCATGTGTGACAAGTGTCTATTTAAAAGCTTTGTCTTTAACTTGTTTAAAAGCTCTGTCTTTACCTTGTTACGATTTACCTTTCTTTGCTTTTAAAATAGGTTACAGTTTGTTAAACTTATTGTTTAATTTGCAAATATTAAATGTATTAGGAATTTTTTAGGGTGTTATATTTATTTATGTTTTAAAAAATATAATTTAAATATTAAAAAAATTAATCTTTTTATAAATTATATTACCAACTTTTATGGCTAAATCATTTCTTTTATACTATTAAGATTGAAAAGATAGAAAAAGTAAATCACAAAATAACACAAATAATTTATAATTAATCACACAAAAATTTACAATTACAATAAACACTGGAATATTTAAACTTTTCCCTACCAATAACTTACCCAAAATCATTTAACATACCACCACAGACTAAATTCTGCTTTGATTAAAATAAAACTTAATTCAGTTACCTTCCTCTCTAATTTTAACCAGCTCTTCGGGTTGGAGTAATTAGCTATTTTAACGAAAACTTGCTGCTCTTGAAAATATAACAATTTATGATTGACATTCATTGATGTTTACGTGTGAGCAGCATTGGAAGCCTTGGGGAAAATAATGCCAGAGACACCGTTTCAAATGTGGTGGTTCATGGAGCTAAGCTGACTGATACAACCAATGGACGGCGTATAAAAACATGGCAGGTAAACAGAATGTCAAAACCTAATTCTGGTTCACAATTCCTCTAATTTATTCATTCAGGAGCTTTTGAATTCATCGTTCTTGAATGATTTGAGAGTTGCATCCAGTGGAAGAATTGATCATCCATGCAATCTCAAGACATAATTTTGTTGTTACAGGGGGGTTCTGGATATGCCCAAAATATCAGTTATGAAAATGTGATAATGAACAATGTCTCCAATCCCATCATCATTGACCAGTATTACTGTGTCCCTGCACAGGCATGCAGAAATCAGGTAAGTGGTATTTAGGGTACATTTAATTTTTCTTTATTTCTTCAATCATCATTTCACTTCAAAATTTTCTGGTGATCTTTAAATCTCAACGTTGTTGTGGTGTATATAGAGTTCGGCTGTGTATGTCAACAACGTCACCTACAAAGGTATCAGCGGCACATCAGCAACGCCACAAGCAATAAAACTCGCCTGCAGCAAAACTGTTCCATGTACAAATATTGTGATGGCACTTTCCTCTATTAAATTAAGTACTGCAAACTACTCAGAAGCAATATGTTAGCATACCAGGTAAACTTTATAAATACTACCAAGCTATATGAACTTTAAAATGAATTTATATTGTTTGAAGATGGAATTATAGCATAGTGCTATACAAAATCTACTAATAACTAGCTATGATGAGACTAGCTATGATGAGAGCTTTGCTAATCAATGGACAGTGTGCATTATTAATTTCTTGCTCCATACATTGCCCTTTTGTATTGCATTTGGTATTATTTTACCTATGTTTCTGTTTATTGTTAACTGTACAATTTGCTTAAATTTTTTGCATGTTATTAAACAGATGTGATCCAATCTTATTGCCCCTTATTCAAAGATATGCCTCTTGCAATGGGCATGAGCCAGAGCAACATCAGGTAATAACCATTTAAAACAATGGCTGGCTTGTTCCGAAACTGCTGCTTCTACACTTCTTTTCTCCCTGTCTTGCTTATTCTCATTTTATGGCTTCCTTACAATAAGTTATACAACCAAAGTATTTGTTCTAACTGCACTTTGGTACTCTTGGATTGCTTTTCCTTTCTCCAATCCTGCATTTTCTGCATATTTTTATCATAAATTAGATCTGGTATATGTGGACAGCAGCAAGGTTGTCCTTATTTCAACATATTTTTAAATGGTAACTCAAGAATATCTCTTACTCTTAGTTTAAACAATCAATTATCAGATGTCAATCCTGTGCATCAAAAGGTAACTTGAGTAAATCTAAAGTACCCTATTCATGGTTCCCTAAGGAAATTTTCAAGTCCTAACCTGAATTTTTGTAACAAATTACACATTGAATTTGGCATGTTGCAGAGAGCATTTGTATTGTTGTTGTGGCAGACCCCTAAATTTTTGTAACAAATTACACATTGAATTTGGCATGTTGCAGAGAGCGTTCGTATTGTTGTTGTGGCAGACCCCGGCAGGGACTACCGCCACGGCAGTGGCTCTCTTGTTATTTCTTGTTGTTGGCAAGGTAATTACCCATTCGATATATTGTTGATTCTAAATTAGTTTAAGTTTTGACTGAAAATTAAATTAATATTTCTAAAGTTAATATTTTTGAAATAAATCAAACTATTATTTTTTAATATTTTATTTTATTTTTCTTAAATTTAATTGGTCGTCGTTTCATTTTATTTTTTTTAGATTTAATTGGTTGTCGTTTCATTTATTAGACCGATAGGCCTTTCTATGCATCAACAATCGTCAATACTTTTACGCTGCTCCGTTGGATCAGATGAGACACTTTCAACCGTTGATTTAAAGTCCCCCGCATTGCATCTGGCAAGCATGCACTACACTTTCACTGCTTTTTCCAGTCCAAGAAAACAAGGTTTTCCACAAACCAATTAACTCTTCTAGAAAAATTCAACAATTCTAATTTAATAATCATATCGGCCTCTCTTTATACTTTTAGGACAATTGCTAATTATATAACGATTCTTAATTTCTAGTCTTTATACTTTTGTGACCATTGCTAATTATATAACGATTCTTAATTTCTACTCTTCTTAATCACTACAATGGATTCCATCCTTATCCTCTGCATATGCCACATCTCATGCCTGTCCCAGTTAGGTACAATGTATTGTACGGGCACATGAGACAAGAGGGCGGAGACCTAAGTGATCTCTTAACTTTGTTAGTCGTTGGTAAAAATTTTGATTTTTGTTTGGCCAAATTTTAAGGTACATGGCTAATAATAATAAGTTTAATTAAATTAAAGTAATAAAATGTTCAACAAATTTTTATTTTGGTTAGATTACTAATAATATTTATAATGTCACATCCAATCACGCCAATGATATTTTATAATGGTACATTGTTTAATAATAAAGTGATCCATATAAAAAATAATATATATTTAGAGTGGAACATATAATATATATGTTGAAATATACAATGTTAAAAGATATATATGTTGAAATATAAGAAATATCTAGATTGTAAAATAATATGTTTTATAATGCAAAGTGCATAATGAAACTATTCTTTGTTGAAATATACCATGTTTATATATATAAAAGAAACATTTAGATTGTAAAATAATATGTATTATAATGCAAAGGGCATAATGGAAT
>APFE030967456.1:12215-29036 GCA_000404065.3 Pinus taeda
CTCGCAGGGAGTCTCTATCCTTTATATATGACTCATACATGCAATACCACGGGTCAATACCGTGGGTTTTATTAATACCATCTATCTAATACTACCGCCCATTTACCCATTTGTAACTAACTGTGGTCCCTTCATTAATGGCGGGTTAACCACTTACAAATATTAATATGGGCTTTATTGACTCTTGACTATGACGTGATCCCATGACATGAATAAGGGGGTTAGGGTGGGACCCTAACATAGCTACTATGTATTGACCTTTATAGATGACTACACAAGGAAGTAATCTGAAAATGGAATGTACTTGAATAAAGGGTGGAAGGTATCCATTTCCAATAACTTTAAATGTGCAAACAACTCCAAGGTTAACTCTAAAAATGTGAAAACTTCTTATTTCTAATACAAAGATAGACTGTAGGGGCATTTACCAGATATGTCACCTCTAAAGAGAGGATGAGATCTAGAGGCTACCTGGCCCTCTACAGGTGTTGCCTAAAGAAATAATAGAAGTAAACACTTAGATGTCATTAAAATACTCATGCTTGAAGCTTGATGTCTTGCGGAATAAAAAAAATAAGTTTGGGCAGCTGTTTAGGTGTTTATGTGTGAAGGCAAGTTATTTAACTTTGTTGTTTTAACTCATTATATCAGATTTGTTTAGCATTAAGTCTTCAACAAATAATGACACAAAGATGATGAAGCAATTCACCCCTCCTGGGCTACATCTGCTGGACCAAGCCTCCCAAAATGGGCTTGTCCTCTTGTATTAAGAAAGATGCAAAGGTTAATACAAGTAAATAAGTGCCTCTAAAGGCAAATCTGACTGTAAAAACAGAATCAGGAGATAGGAAATAGTGAAAAATGCTCTTCCCCAAGCACTAAATAGTGAAATTGTACCTTAAACAGTGCTTTCTCCAAATGGCCTAGTGGCCCTTTGAACTTCTATGAATAAATTTGAGGTTAAGATGACCTCCAATGGTTCTGAAACCTCCGCCAATGGAATCAGAAGGTCAAAGATAGCAAAAGTAGGCTTTTGAATCATTGAAAACCGATGAATACAATGCCCAAACTGCTTAAGCACTAGAATGGCCCTCGTAGCCCTGAAATCTTCCCTGAAGCTAAAAAATGAGAAGAAAACCTAAATGGGAAAAATGAGCTATAGAAATGGACTAAGAACATAGAAAACATTTAGAATAGACCTTTGTTTAACCTTCAATGGGTGCACACAACCCAATGCAGCTCCAACAATGAACAGGCCCTAGTGGCTCCTGGAACTTCCTTGAAGAAAAAACACCTGAAGATGACCTCTGTTGGTTGTGAAACCTGTGCCAATGTCTTCAGAATGTCGAAGAGACCCAAAATCAAAAAACAATTTGTCCAAAAAGGCCTCTCCTAGCCGAAGTTATGGCATATTCATGAACTGCCAGTCAACCCCTCAATAAACTCAAGTTAACTTTAGTGAAAGTGCATATAATTTTAGTAATCTGCCTAATTTGGAGGCAGTCCGCCAAATTTGGCCGCGGACTGCTAGTTGACCGCCAGTTTAACGGGCATGTGACCGCATTTGTCGGGTTAACAAACAGTAACTACTAGATTTTAGCTCCTGGTTTCGAGGTTGTGGTCGTATGGGTAAGGGTTGGCGCTAAGGAGTTGGCCCCTTTTCCGCCCAATGCAATCTTCAATTAAATTCAAATATAGGTTGCGCACTATGGAGGTTAAGATCCAATGCACAACCTGGGTGGTCAGGTCTGTGCACTTGCAGCGGAGAGACTAGGGTTCGAATCCTGCTGACACCAAATAATTTTGCCATAAAAACTCTATAGCCTTGGGGCCACATGGTGGGCTCTGGGCAGGCCACGTGGCATCCTTTGATTGGCCCTCAAATAGAATATTCTAGGGAATATTTTGGGGAATATTCCTTTTTTAATAATTTTCAAAATGAATGTCAAACGCAGTGAACTCAGTTTTTTGTAGAAAATTGTAAACTTCAAACCTTCATAACTTTTGCATGCAGAGTCCGTTTTTCGAACCGTTCATGGTGCCAAAATCAGGAAGACAAGACCTATCTAGTCATTTAGATGTGAACTAGTTCTGAGCACTTTAATTTTTGAGCATTTTTCGACGCTTGGTCTTGAGCTCCTGATTACACCTCCCAAACGAGAGCCTTTTAGACCCCAAAAGCTTATTGAAAACTCTGAACCGAATTTTACAGCAAATGAGAGAACAAAAAAATCCTCTTCCATTCAGTCAAATGAGCAAAAAGATAACCAAAGTCTCCTACCATGCCAACTGTCGTGATGGCGAATTTTTGCTGAATAAGCCAAGTACTTGTCGAATCTCGACCAAGTTTTCTCGCCACACAAATATGAAAATTGTAGAAACCAGCAATGATACTTGCTGATGTATGAGCTGAAATCTTCCATTGAACATGCGGGCTTGCCAGCTGTCACTATGCCCATCAATGGCACCTCCTTCTCCATAAGGAAAACTGAAGGTGACTTAGGCCAATACCCATAACAAACTTCAAAAAATGAAGTAGTTGTAGAAGAATGCTATTACCGGCTGTAGCATGATGAAAGCAATGCAAATTCTCATCCCAGAATCTTGGGATACATGCTGCAAAAACTTCTCAAAAATAAGTACAATGATTATGTTCACGAACAATAAAAGTAAGCAAACCGTAATGAACCAAGTAGAGACCCATGCTGAAATTTGAGGCCTCTTTGCTTGCATGATTTTCCAGCTCATGGAAGGGTGCACTGCTTTGTACCAATTTCGTTCCCTGCATCAAATGACACCAAAGGTACCTTGTGCAACAAGACAATTATCAACGACAAGTTGACCTGAAATGTGCTGAACAATGGACTCAACCATAAATGTAGCAAGTGTGTACACAACTGACACAAGTCGAGAAAACATATGCAACACAATCGACACAAGTCAATAATAAAGGTGTGACACAATCGACACAAGTCGATAAGCATTGCGTGACACAATCAACAATGTAAAAAGTGTGGTCACAAACGACACTAGTCGACCAACAACAAGATACATTTACAGACACATATGCATGTATCATATACAATGAACTATATACAGTTCGACAAATACACCTACAACCTCTATGTACAGGTGCAACTTCAACTCTTCTTTTTAAAGATCAACAAGTACGTCAATCCAAAAAAACAATATGTGGGTGACAAAGAGTTGAAATGAAAGACATTGCTGCAATAATAGTGAGTACCATACTCATCTTTTACCTCCATGGCGAAATTTTGCAACAACATAAAAAACATGCATACATCCAAAGTTTGTATATGTACAAAAGGAGTACGTCTTACTGTGTCAAGAAGTCCATCCACTTCTCACCAAGCCACTTTCATGGCAATTTTCGCTGCTTCAACTTTTCCTCATGTGAAACTTCTCTTTCCACATCAATAATGGAATCTGTGGTTCCACCTTTGCCAATCTTCTCGTCCTCTCGCTACATGTGTGTGGGATGACAAGTTGGATGTAAAGTCCAACAATGAGAGACAACATGTCCCTTCCTTTTGCAAAAAATGCAAATCTTATGCACCTTTTTTGAAGGTAGTCTTTGCTTCATCTTCTTCCTGTGTGTTTTTTCTCTCATCCAGCATCTCGAAACATGATGGTTAAATCGACCACAATATGTACAACAAATATTTCTTCCATTAAAGCACGTAAAATTTTCATGCCTTGCAGAAACACAATCGAATTGATCATGAGAAGATTTATACCTCTTGTGTTTCTTTGCACTTTCATCGTTTTTGCCTCCATGAGGAGATGAACTAATAGAGGCTCCAGCTTTCAATTTCAAACTAACATCATCGTTCTTGTCTTGAAAACTACCTAAAATTGCATGCTTGCCATAAGCTGCATGTCTACCATCTTCTTGCTGCAACAAAGGCTTCAAACAATGGTAAGGAAGATTTCCATCATGACATTGATGCAATTGAGAACTTTGGACAAATGTTCTCTTCAAATTTGCATCACATTCTTGAATGCATGTGATCAATGCTTTGCCATTAGATTGCTGATATCCAAGACCAACATTCTTGGGTCGCTCCATAACACAAATAGGCTCAACAATGCCTTGTGCATGCTTGCCCAAACCTTTGCCTTCTTGATAGCCCATTTCAACATCAATTTGGACCCTATACCTCTTGTATGCCTTTCAAAAGAACCAACACACCTTTCAATAGAGGAAACTAAAGACAAATATGAATTATTTACCTCATGATTTACGTCCTGAAGAAGAGGTATTTTCTTAGACAAAGCTTCTTGAGCTTGCAGGAGTTGTTTCTCCATGTCATGCAATTTTTGGAGAATTATTTCCTTCTCTTCCTGCGCAACCAACAATTGTGCACGAAGCTGAACACTTTCCCTTTGATCCTCAAGGAGAATCTGCACCATGTCCTTCACCTTAATGAACTCTTTTTTCAAGTCATCACTAAAGAGTTTTGTGAAGGAGGAAACTTCACTTGCAGAACAAATTGACATCATGTAGATGGTCAAATAACAAAAGGAACTTCAAACAGTTCTCAAAACTTTCAACAATGACAAGCTGTCGACCAAATGCCTTCAACTCTTCGAGAGGGTTAACACCGACTATCCCAAAATGAGCTCAAGAAAACTCATGCACACAATAAAACAATCAAGGTTGATTACACAAATGCTCAAAATATAAACTAAACTAGAGATTGACTGAAGTAGTATTTATCTACTACGTAATTGTATAACAAAAGCGGTTCAAAGGCTTCCTGGCTTGCTTTAGACTCTGTCTATAGTTTATATAACTTTTCCTAGAGCATATAAACAACAAAAACCTGCTCTAATACTATCTAATCTGAAAATGGAATGTACTTGAATAAAGGGTGCAAGGTATCCATTTCCAATAGTTTTAAATGTGCAAACAACTCCAAGGTTAACTCTGAAAATGTGAAAACTTCTTATTTCTAATACAGAGATAGACTGTAGGGGCATTTACCGGATATGTCACATCTAAAGCAAGGATGAGATCCAGAGGCTACCTAGCCCGCTACAGGCTCTACCTAAAGAAATAATAGAAGTAAACACTCAGATGTCATTAAAATACTCATGCTTGAAGCTTGATGTCCTGCGGAATAAAACAAATAAGTTTGAGCAGCTGTTTGGGTGTTTATGTGTGAAGGAAAGTTATTTAACTTTGTTGTTTTAACTCATTATATCAGATTTTTTTAGCATGAAGTCTTCAACAAATAATGACACAAAGATGATGAAGCAGTTCACCCCTTCTAGGCTACATCTACTGGACCAAGCCTCCAAAAATGGGCTTGTCTTCTTGTATTAAGAAAGATGCAAAGGCTAGTACAAGTAAATAAGTGCTTATAAAGGAAAATATGACTATAAAAACAGAATCAGAAGATAGCAAATAGCTAAGAATGCTCTTCCCCAAGCACTAAACAGTGAAATTGTACCTTAAACAATACTTTCTCCAAATGGCCCTAGTGGCCCTTTAAACTTCTATGAAGAAATTCGAGGTGAAGATGACCCCCAATGGTTCTGAAACCTCTACCAATGGACTCAAAAGGTCGAACAATGTAGAAGTAGGCTTTTGAATCACCGAAAACAGATGAATACAACCCCTAAACATCTCAAGCATTGGAATGGCCCTAATGGACCTAAAAGCTTCCTTGAAGCTAAATAGTAGAAGAAAACCTAAACAAGAAAAATGAGCTATAGAAATGGACTCAAAACACTGAAAAAATTTAGAATAGACCTTTGTTTCACCTTCAGTGGCTGCACACAACCTAATGCATTTCCAACGCTGAACAAGCCTTAGTGGCTCCTAGAACTTCCCCGAAGCAAAAACACTTGACGATGACCTCTGTTGGCTGTGAAACCTATGCCAATGGCTTCAAAATTTTAAAGAGACCCAAAATAAAAAAAAAATAAAAAATCGTCTGAAAAGGCCTCTCCTAGCCAAAGTTATGGCATATTCATGAACTGCCAGTCAACCCCTAAATAAATTCAAGTTAACTTTAGTGAAAGTGCAAATAATTTTGGTAATCCGCCTAATTTGGAGGCAATCCGCCAAATTTGGTCGGAACCGCCAGGCGGACTGCTAGTTGACCGCTAGTTTAATTTGCATGTCACCGCATTTGTCGGGTTAACAAACCGTAACAGCTGGATTTTAGCTCTTGGTTCCGAGGTTATGGTCGTATGGGTAGGGGTTGGCCCTAAGGGTCTGACCCCTTTTCCGCCCAATCCAATCTTCAATTAAATTCAAATATAGGCTGTTCCCTATGGAGGTTAAGATCCAATGCGCAAACCGGGCAGTGGTGGCCTGTACGCTTGTAGTGGAGAGACCAAGATTCGAATGCTGCTGAGACCAAATAATTTTGCCACAAAAAATCTGTAGCGTTAGGGCCACATGGCACCCTCCGGGCAGGCCATGTGGCATCCTTTGATTGGCCCTCAAATAGAATATTCTGGGGAATATTTTAGGAATATTATAGAGAATATTCCAGGTAATATTCCAAGGAATATTCCTCGGAATATTTTCTTTTTAATAATTTTCAAAATGAAGGTCAAAGGTAGTGAACTCAGTTTTTTGTAGAAAATTGTAAACTTCAAACCTTCATAACTTTTGCATACGGAGTGCGTTTTTCGAACCGTTCATGGCATTGAAATTAGGAAGATGAGACCTATCCAGTTGTTTAGGTTTGAACCTGTTTTGAGCACTTTTATTTTTGAGCATTTTTCAACACTTGGTCTTGAGCGCCTGATCAGGAAGACATGGGTCTATCTCCTAAAATAGAAAAGTGAAGTGTTTGAGCACTTTTGCCAATACAGGGCTCTTGTTGAAAAGCAAAGTGGACACTACATCAAAGTCCTTAGAACTAACAAAGGTGGTGAATACATCTCAAATGATTTCCTTCGATTTTGTAGGGAGCATGGAATTCACAAGCAATTTACAACAAGATATACACCACAACAAAATGGTGTGGCATAAAGGAAGAATAGGACCATTATGGAAATGGCAAGGAGTATGTTTAAGGCAAAGCATTTGCCAAATGATTATTGGGCTGAAGTTGTTGCATGTGCAACATATATCTTGAATAGATGTCCAACCAAAAGCGTCCAGAACATAGTTCCTAAAGAGGCATGGAGTGGAAGAAAGCATAGTGTCACTCACATGAGAGTTTTTGGTTGTGTGGCATATGCACATGTCCCAGATGAGTTGAGGAAGAAGTTGGACAGCAAGGGGGAGAAATGTATATTTGTTGGATACTGTGATGAATCCAAGGCATACAAGCTCTATAATCCATCAACCAAGAAAGTCATAATCATCAGAGATGTGTAGTTCATAGAAGAGGAAGCATGGGATGGAAGTTTAGTGAAGACAGTCAATGTCAAAGCATGTATACCTCATGAGGACAAAGAGGAATTAACAGCAACAAACAATTCCTCAACAGTGACTCCCTCTACTCCTATTCAAATGCAACAAAGCAGGCAGCAAATAACACCATCAACAAATAATAGGACAACGTCACATCGTCAATCAAGTGCTTCTCCAAGCACATCACAAAGTGCAACACCAAGTGACATATCAAGCCCATCTTCATCAAGCACAAGAAGACCAAAATTCGGAAATTTAAATGAAATTTATGAGCAAGATGAAGTTGATAGTAGCGCTGGTTTGAATTTATTATTCGCTTTGTTTTGTCATGTGGATGACCCAATCCATTTTGAAGATGCAGTCAAAGAGGAAAAATGGGTTGTAGCAATGGAGAAAGAAATAAAAGCAATAGAAAGGAATGACACATGGGAGTTAGTGAACCTTCCGCAAGGAAAAGAAGTCATTGGAGGGAAGTGGATCTATAAGACCAAGAGCAATGTCAATGGGAAGATTGAAAGGCACAAAGCAAGGCTAGTTGTCAAAGGATACAAGCAGCAACATGGAAGAGATTATGAGGAGACGTTTGCACCAGTTATGAAGATGGAGACAGTGTGTACAGTTGTGGCGATTGTCGTGCAACATAAATGGAAAGTGTATCAAAAGGATATAAAGTCAGTGTTCTTGAATGGAGCGCTGAAAGAGGAAGTGTATGTTGCACAACCACCTGGTTATGAGGTAGTGGGCTAAGAAGACAAAGTGTATTAGTTGAGGAAAGCTCTTTATAGGCTGAAGCAAGCACTGCGTGCATGGTATAGCAGGATAGATGCCTACTTGTTGGAGAATGGTTTCAACAAATGTGACAATGAGCCTACTCTCTACATCAAAGAGAATGATGAAGTGAAGAAAAAAGAAAATGACTTTTTTATCTCTCAAGCAAAGTATGTAGCAAACATTTTGGAGAGGTTTAAGATGTAGAACAGTAAGCCCGCACCAACTCCAACTATCATGGGGTTGAAATTAAACAAAGAATATTGCAACAGTAATGTCAATTCGACATTATACAAAAGTATGATAGGCAGCTTTATGTATTTGATTGCCACTAGTCCGGATATAATGTATGCAGTGATTTTGGTGTCGAGGTTCATGGAGACACCCAAGGAGACGCATTGGAAAGCAGTGAAAAAGATTCTAAGGTATGTTAATGGGACAAGACAATATGGCATTTTGTACACCGCAATAAGTGATTTTAGGCTGGTTGGTTACATTGACAGTGATTGGGCAGGAAGTGTCGATGACAGAAAGAGCACGTTAGGTTATGTTTTTCATTTGGGTTATGGAGCCATTTCATGGGCCTCCAAGAAGCAAGTGTCATTGTAAACAACAGAAGTTGAATATGTTGTCGCAACAGCAGCAACGTGTCAAACAGTTTGGATGAGAAGGATGTTGAGGGACCTTCGCCACGACCAAGAGGGAGCGACAACTATTTTCTGCGATAACACATCCGTAATTGCATTGTTAAAGAATTCGGTCTTTCACAGGAGGACCAAGAATATTGATGCTAAATATCATTTTATCAGAGAGTTGATTAACAATGAGGAAATTGTGTTGCAACGTTGGAGGTCACAGGAATAGTTTGTTGATATTTTCACAAAGCCATTGGCATGTGAAAGCTTTGTTTATCTCAGAGATTATTTGGGAATTGTCAATGGGGGTAGTTGTTATTAAGGGGGAGTGTTGGAAATATTAATGCCAACCACCGCCTTAAACACACTAACAACCAGCATGCTTACCGAGTCAGCCACTGCATGGTTGCGATTTTGTTTGCAGGTAGAAAGACAGAAGTCAGAATAGAAGTTCAGAGCAGACCATTCCACAACACATCACAGAAGTGAAGGCATTTAATGAATTTTATTAATTAGATATGGGAAAACATTCATTTCACGAGTGTTGCCCACAGTCCACAACACCTACAAGTTTAGAAAATCATTTACTATGTAAAATCATCCATGTTGCATATTAAATATTTTCTCTGTCATGTAATTAATGTCAAATTCGTATGTTAGGATAAATATGCAAGTAAAAGTCATTTGCAATGTTGGTCATGTTGGGAAAGTTAGGGAGCGAGAGTCTGTGAGGTAGTGAGGACAAAATCGTGGAGGAAATTTTGGTGGGTGCGTGAAAACCAATTTTTACGGAGTTTTACAGAAGTTTACTCCACAACCCAGTGATGCGTAAATCGTAGTAAGTTTGTTGTATTTTCACTTGGAGGCCTCCAATTTATCACACGAATGCATTTTCCTATGTTTTATATTATAATCAAAAGTGTGTTATGTTGCGATGTGGTCTTAAACCTTCACAAAGTTTGTTGTATTTTCACTTGGAGCTGCAACCTCCAATTTATCACACGAATGCATTTTCTGATGTTTTATATTATAATCAAAAGTGTGTTATGTTGCGATGTGGTCCTAAGCCTTCATAAGTAGATTTATGGCAAGATCCTTTGTTTTACTTTGTTTTGTTGTGCGTAACATTTATGTTTTAATTAAGTCCTTGTGTGGTTGCGATATCCTCTTTGCAACCTAAGATTTACCTTTCAGAAACTAAAGTTGACCTTCCCTACTTTGGTGCAACCGATTTATGAGTTCCTTTTCTCTCGTAAATTATTTTTCTAACAACCAGTACTGCCAAAATACTAGAAGATGCCGGCCGGTTACAGATATATGTTATCCTTTAGGTGTAGGAAACTGTGGATGTGGTCACCCTCACTTTCAGATCGACTGTGTGCAGAACTTATCTCCAGTAATCACAATTCAGGGCCACAATTACACAATAATAGAGAGCCATTTTAAATTCTCTTTAATTGTGAGGGGCGAGAAGTGAAAATGATTAGATGATCCCATTGACATGAAGATACCACATCCAAGACGTACAGACACCATCGTGATATCCGCTACGGAGAACATGACCTTAAATATCCTCAAATGTCATCCAAGACGTACAGACACCATCGTGATATCCGCTACGGAGAATAGGACCTTAAATATGCTTAAATGGCAACTGGACCAATCAATAATGGTTAGCGGCAAATGTAATTCTAGTGTCTCTTATAGTTTGTACGATAATGGGAATTGGATTCCGAGTTGTTCTAGTACGACACAAGTAACAATTGATGTGGGATCAAGGTGACTGTTTTACAATGATACGAAGAGAGATGAAAGCTGTTATTCATGTTTCGAAAGTGGAGGGATATGTGGCTACCGTTACAACACTTCAGGTTCAATTGCACTATTCATTTGTTATTGTGAGGATGGACCCCGTGCTAACTGCCAGGACCATAGTATGCTCTATTTGGTAAATTTACGCAAAACTACTTGGAACTGCTAGTTTAGTTATGCTTGTATGAATTAGTCATTGACACCCACGAAAAGTGGTTGTTACAGAGACATGTATATGGAACAACTTCTGAATCTAACAGAATGAGGATCTGGGTACACCCCTCCAATATGCTCTTCCACTTTGCACTCTTTGAACCCAAAGATTTATGTAGTTGTGTTTCTGGATATTGTCAAGTACTCATTCTCTTTGCAAAAGCTATGGATCATTGATTTTAACTCATAATTGTTGTCATGCTATCTTGCAGGTTGAAAAATCAAGTCGGCCATTGTAATAGGTAACTATGATTTCTTCCAATTGAAAATCACTATGAACTTGTAACTTATTTGGACATATATTGTATTCACATGGATCTCTCATTCCACTGCACGTTGCATTTATGGAGGAGTCATGCTGACAATAATAGTAGTGTTGTCCTTCACGTTTTTTGCCAAGAAGAGAAAACATCCTCCTCGTGTTGGGTGTAGGAATTACACTTAAGCAGACTCCTCAACACTTAAATTGTCAACCCGGGGGATTCGTAAACTTAGAGACGAAGCACAGGCAATGCCAGAGATGGTATGAATATTTCTAATGTCAATCCCTACTTTATTTAAAAGAAAGATTGCAGAATCAAACTTAAAAGAGAAAAAGGCAACTTGAACCATCAAAATAATCTAAGACTGGAACAAGAAAGAATGCATTTGCAAAAGGGATTTAGAAATAAAGGGAAAATCACTCTAGCTAACTATTGATCAACTATTGATTGTGTGCTTTTCTTTAGTAGAGACACTTTAACAGTCTCATCAGATGGGCCCTTCAAACCTGCTTATGTAAAGATTTCCTTCTTGCACTAATCTGTCCTGCACTATTGCAGTCTGCTTGCACTAGTGCAGGAACATAGATTTATGCAAAGGGTATAAATGGTGTCTTTACTAAAAGCGTTTTGCTTCCTACAAGGGCTTGAACTCTCTTAGGTTCAGAGCACTCAGATCTCGTGGCAAGAGACTAGTTCTTGCACCAGATCGGAGCTTCTTGCACTTAGCATTTAATTCTTATTGCAAGTGTTATTATATTGTAAAATCAAATTGCACACATAAAAATGAATGTTTCTGATTTTGACAAAGTGCAGAAATAAAGAAATAATCCATATAATTTATCTTGTCATAAAGTATTTAATGAAAGCAAGAAAATTGCGGGAAGTAAACTAGAAAGGCTTGCTACATCACACCAAAGTACACTGGTGCAAGTCCATTTCTCCTGCTTGGACTAGGCGGGGAAAACCAACCAAACAAAACTATAGAAAATGAATAGCACACCAACGTGCACTAGTGCAGGTTTATTTCTCCTGCTTGGACCAGGTGGGAAAACCAATCCGAAATCAAGTATAGGAAAATGAACATCACAACAAAGTGCACTGGTGCAGGTTTATTTCTCTTCCTTGGACCAGGCGGGAAAACCAATCCGAAATCAGGTGCAGGAAAAGGAAATTTAGCTACTTCACATAGCAGATCCACTTTCACTCAGACAGGAATGCATGTGCTGGAAATTAAATCACACTTGTGTTGTGCTGTACAACAACTCCCCATTTCATAAATTTTTTCTTTAAAATCATAATATGAAATGGGTCCCTTTTAAACATAGATGTGTGAATAAATTGGTATCAACTCATCATTAGAAAAACCTTCATCAAAAGGTCCAATGGAAATGTTATATTTTAAAATAAACCTTTTGAACTATAATCAAATCAGTCTTGTAAATAAATATAAAGTTCTTTATTATTGCAATAAATCGATCGCAAGGTCGCATACCGCAACAATAAAGAAAACATATGCATGCACCCATTAACTTACTCCGATCCAAAAAGCATATAACTATCGGATATTGAGAAAGGCAAATAGCAAGTGTAATAAAAGACCCCCCCTCATTTCTTCGATGCGATATCACTATCAGCAATCTTAGGATGCAACCCAGCACATGTTTAAGACGCATTCAAATCCTCCGATGCAATAAGGCGTATCGCCATCGGCGATCGACGATGTTGCAATTACATAAGTAGCATGACCCGAACCCATCCCCAATTGCGATGCATTAAATAAAGGCGCGTGTTTCAAAACATATTTAAAAGGCTTGCATGCATTATTTTGGACTATTATTAAAGCCTTCTTGTTCACGTTACCAATCACCAATTGCAATTTACTTTTGATTATCCGCAAAAAATCTAAGCCACACTTGAATGGATCATTCGGCATATAAACGATATGACGGGTAATTAAAACTCCTTTACCATGATTGACAGGTTAAACGGCCAATTAATGAAGCAGTTATGCCGAGATTTCCCCTTAGATTGTATTTGCGCCAATTTCACTATAATCTTTGATTATTCGCTAATTGATATAATTTTTTCATATTGGCTCATACTACCTATTCTATGTATCACATTGGTTTCATTTCTTGCACAGAACTCTGCTGAAATAACAAATTTGAAACAAATGGGAAAGAAATCCAAGAGATCTGCAGCAGCAGTGGCTCCTACAACAACAGTGTAGTCGACTAATGATCCAAGACCAAGTAAAAAAGGTTTAGTCTCCGACACTACTTGTCTCGGCCTCGGAAATACAAGTTGGAAAAGCATCTACTATTTAATTGAAGCAGAGGATATTGAGGAAGCATCAGGATGAGCTGCTACAGATTCAACTAGTAAATCGGAAGCTTCCCTTAAAGATTTAGCTATTTCATATTTGCACAGGATAGCAGCACGCGAGAAAATTCTTCCATACACTGATGTAGTGCGATGGGCAGTAGAAGAAATTCTGGTTTTAAATAGAACATTTTGCACAGTTGACGGAAGGATTTTTGGCTCATTTCAGCCTGATGACTTAAGGAAGATGTATGACCTGCTTGAACCTAAAAAGAAATATAACAAAGCCTTTCTTGAAAAGTTCGCAGAAGAGAACGAGACTGAATCGGCCCCAATTAAGCAGTGGAGACAAAATCCCGAAAAGCACAAACATGAATCATCAGGTAAGTACTCTGTAGATTCATTGTGTTCTCCTTACTGTTATGCCGGGGCAATGATGTGTAGAATGTGGGGATTGCATGATTCTGCGAAGTTTACTTTTGAAATGGTTCCTTTGATGGAAGCGATGATTAATAGTGAAATGATGGATTGGGTAAACATATTGTCCGACAAGTTAGCTACTGCAATTCTTGAATTTAGATCAAATACACGCGTAACCACCAGAACTATTCCCCCTTTCTATTATAGTGCTTATGTTATGGATACTCTTTGCTTTAATTTTGAATTTCCCGTACTCGGGTGGAGATGGACTTCACAAGACCCTTAGCCAATCCACATTTATCATCAAACGTTATGGAAGGCGCACTATAAAGACTACTTGTACCAAATTGGTAGCGGTTTCATGTTGCCTATCTATTATGCCATTTTTGATAAGCCTGCCCCAAAGATTTCAATGGAAGCAGATATTGACTTGACTACTATAGGGAATTGGTTCGGGGAAGACAAGTTTACATATATAAGGGTTTTTGTTAGTCTCACAAGACCTCATGTCCTTCCTCTGTATGAACCTGATAAGCTGTTAGCTCGAAAATTGGCTTACCAAATAACAACAGCAGGAATATCAAAAACTCTTAGCAATTCTAAAAAACAGGCTTGGCCTACATTTCCTTTGAGATTCTGTGTTTATACTCTACACGATTACAAGCATGCTGAAAAGGAGGCAGAAAAGATAAACATGCTCAATCTCGCAACTATCCCTAACAGGCAATTCGATCCAAGGAAAATTGCCTATATTTTTCTTGAACAAGCCAAACTAACAAGGTTTGAACATGAAAAAGATGAATTTGATGACCTGTTTTCTTCAGCATAATCATTATTCCAGGTACAAACATTGGCCAAAATGAGATATGATGATGAAGGGCTTGTAGAATTTAATAGGCTCAGAGAACAGAGGTTGCAAACTCTATCTCTAGACTTATTAGCAACAACCCCAACAACTCAGTCAAGCGAGCCTGAACAACAAATTATTGATAAACCTACTGCTATAGAGAAGATTCCAAAAAAAGGAAAAGAGCCAGAGTAGGGGAAACATCAGGGGAAACAACAGGAGAAAGAGCAGAAAAAAGAACAGGACAAGAGCAGTGAACACATCAATCTAGATACCCAAATTGATCCCAAGCTCCTCCAAGAATGGGAACAATTCGATTCTATTATAAGCAATCTGGAAGGTTCACAAGGTTTTAGCACACCTAAAGTAATAGTCGGTCAAGATACAGCGACAACAATGGTTCCAATTGAAGGAACCAGCGGCCTACCCACCAGCACAGATGTATAAATAATTCCTAAGGATCCTTCCGATCAGATTGTTTTGCAGATATAAGACATACCACTATTAGATGTCTTTTATAGTCCCAAACACAGCGCTGTAGTGAAAAGACAAAGGAAAAGGATGAGACTTGATCAATCTTCCCTTTTACCAGCACAAACAAAGATGGCTAATGTGGTATGGAAGGAAGAATTTAACCCTTCCAATGACCTTACAAAACTTTCTTAGTATGCCAGAGCCTATTCGACAGCCACTATGGATAAAGCCTCGGAAGTAAGAAATCTACTTAAGGAAAGAGACCAATTTTTTTTTTCATTCTAGTCACAGGTGTCCGAAGGACAGCAAAAAATAGAACAGTTAGAACAACAACTATCAACACAACAACAGATAAAATAATCAATTAAATGAGCAATTGCTCAAGGAGAAGCAGAGGATAGACTTAAGCACAGTACAGAAACAAAAGGAATTATCCGAATCATTGGCCAGATTGAAGACAATGAATGAACAAATGAGTAAGATGAAAGATGAGCAAATTTCTCAACTGTCACACCAAGTAGAAAAGTTTAAGAGTCTTCCGCAACTAACAGATTTCAGGTCTGAAGCTCTCCAGATAAATAAAGCATTGATTACACAGCTAAAACTGCTATGTCATAACATTTCTCTGGTTGAGCCCCTTTGTGAGATTACTGCATCAATAGTTGACAAATCAGTCGATGCTAGGTAGGATTTGGAACAGGCCGATGAGACTCTAACCAACTTTCTCGCTTGGCAAGACACCAGTGAAGGGCAAGCCGCACATCTGCCTAAAATTCTAGAGTCACACAAAGAAATCCTTTTCCTAGAATGGCAGTCATAACTGATGAAAGCGGAGAGAGAAACCTCAAGATGCAGATTATCTACCAGTAATTTAATCGAGTTAATCAATGACACTCTTTATCTATCTAACATGATTTCACAGTGCACTCTAGGTAAATTATCGTCAGCCAAAGCATTGGAACAAACATGCAATCAAGAATTGGAGAAGAATGAAAGATTAATCGCCGGCATCGAAAGTTTAACTTGGGATACCTTTTGGTTTTTCTTAGTTAAACCATACAGTCAAAGGGCCGCACTCATATTTTTAACCGATGTGATCGGTTGCATGATTCTCGAAATCCATGATGCTACATACTCAACCAAACTGCATTCTCATCTCATTCGCCCTCTAGAATTACAACTGATGCTTGCTATCTGCTAGCTCAAGCCAAAGGGAGATCATCCGAAACAATGAACCATGCTTCCGACTGCAAACAAGCCGATTCTGAGGAGATACTCATTGTTGGAGAGGTAAATCCCCTCTACGGATAGAGGCGATCCCTACTAGCCCAGAATGGGTCTAGCAACAATCAAACAATGCTATCACGCAAGTTCCTAATTGCAAATAGAAGGTAGGTGATGAAGACCTACTTGAGTTCCAACGCTTTTTTTCGTAGAAGAGACGTCGCCCACGCTCCTTTGTCTTGGCCGGTCACAATCCTCCACTATCTTCATGAATAGACACCTGCACACAAAGAGAACAACACAAACACAAGCGTGAAATCTAATATATGAAATTATACATCAGTCAGGAAGGAGATAATTCAAAATTAATCATTACAACAATGAGAATGGAACCATAATGATAGTCATCTATTATTAATAATCAACAAAGGAGAATACAAC
>APFE030967456.1:30734-50327 GCA_000404065.3 Pinus taeda
TGAAGTCGACAGGAAGTGATCTTGATCGAAGGTGGGCCATAATGTTTCCCACATCATCGACACGAGACGGGAAGAGACAATATGTTTTGTGTGAGATATCGGAGGGAGGTTGAGTATTCTGCAGAGATCAGCTTCTCTTGAACATATCGACGGCACAACAACGGATTTGGCAGTATTTGATGTCAAATGATCAGGGGTCATGATGACAAGATGATGAGCAGATGAATGGTCAAATAGGATAACCCAAACCCATGGAGGCAAATGTGAAGCGAGATGAGATGTCCCCACTCAGACACGAATGCAGAAAGTGCCATGTTCAAGAGCGACATACTGTCGATGACGTCAATTATGATTCCTTTATTCCCCCACCATTTCTGGCGAGTACCCCGATTATTTTTGGATGGAAAGCTTGACGGGGATAGCATATGCATGAAACCCGATGTCATTAAAGTTTTAACGAGTCTGACAAAGGAAAAACTCGGCGCCTTTTCACGTTTAGAGAGTTTGAAAAGACCGCGAAAAGGAAACTCCAAGGGTGTCCTTTTTCGTAAAGTTGTGTCTCTCGAGCCCGAAAAATTATAAAACTATGCTCGAAAGAATCGCCCGGCCATTACGACCGAGGAGTACTTTTCGTGAGTATTGGCATCGACCCGAAAAAGTAAAAAAGCGACCGATATCACGTCATTTCGTTCCCATTAACGAACCTGAAACGACAAAGGCCCGACGATCTTTTCATTCTTTATATGGTCGGAAAAAGAGTTTAAAAATGACTGCCTCTTATTTACGTTTAACGAGTCAAGAGGAGTAACTCGACAATCTTTTCACGTTTAGCGAGTCAGAAAAGAGCTAAAAGATGACTCCATAGTGACTTTTTCGTGTTTTTACCGAGTCCGAAAAAGTATAAAATACAACTCATTTCATCATCGAAGTTGCGTAAAATACCTGTCGTTGCACAAGAGGCAAACGTAAAACCCATTTTCGACCAAAAATACATTAAAATATTCAAAAATAACTTTTCTAAACCCAAAAATGAGTTAAAAGTCTATAAATAAGGTGAAAATGTGAAAATAGAATTACTTTTACTTTTTACCTCTTTGAAGATTGAGAAGGGTCTGTTTAGGAAGCAAACTTCAGGCGGCGAATACAACCAATCCGTGCAACCATTCGCGATATCATCGGCTCCAGGTAAGAGGCGCTTCCCTTAGTTCCATTTCTATACCATTTTTTTATGTATTTCATGTCTGATTGAGCCTCAGCAAGGGGGATTTCCAAATTTAGGGCATCGCCCCATTAGTGCGGGTATCTGGCACGGACCCGCGCTAATGGGGTAAATTACCCAAGGGTGCCGCGCCATTAGCACGACTATTTTAAAAACAGTCGCGCTAACTGCGCGACACAAGTTTTTACATGAATTTACCCGTTTAATTTGAATTTCTCCTAGATCATAATTTGCCCAACATTCTAATGATGGTGTATGTGTCCTTGTGGGTGCAGGAAACAAGCCAAAATGGTAGCAGAGTGGAAAGAAAGAGAACATGATGTTGTGGACGCCTTGGCAATTGAGGATGAGGGTTGCATGAATGCTCTGAGGGATTGTGGCCTCAAAAAGTTCTTTCTTACTTCATATATGTGGTCTCAACCTGAGTTGCTACAGTTCATAATCGATGCTTGGGATGTGGAAGACCAAGTATTTCGTTTACGGAACCAGACCTTGGAGCTTGAAGTTTCTGATGTATACTTCATCACCGGGTTGTCAAGGAGAGGGGCAGTTCCCATTTTGACTGGCAGTAGACCTTCTGGGGAGAAGGTTGGTGAAGTAAAAGCTCGAGTGTGTCCGGAAGCACAATTCGAGAGACAGAGTGCTAAGGTGGCTATCAACACCATCTGGGATTTGACACTCAAGGCAATTCTATTCACCATCACACATGCAGCTGGGGTACAAGCACCCCATGAGGCAAGCAAAAATCGTCTGATACTCGCGACGGAATGCCTTAGTCCCACCGTCTTTAATTGGGTTGCAGTTGTGACCACTAATATCAAAAGGTAGCTCACGAACTGTAAGCGTGCAAATGTGAAACAGTTCGCATATGGCTCGATTGTGGTATCATTATTCTTGGAGAGAATACCACTTTTCCAGATCCAGAGAGTCGTGGTGGCAGATCCATTGCCACGAGAGCCTAGGATGGCTCGTTGGGCAGCACTGATGCCCAGAGGAGGAGGAGGCCAAGAGATGTCATGGCATCCCGAGTTCTTCATATGGCTCCATCGGCAGCTGATCGTGATCCAGGATTGGCCTTATGCGGGAACCAGCTTCATAGGAGACCCAGACCTTCCATTACCAGAGGGGGAGGAATGGGAAGAGGAGTTAGGTATGAACTCCTTGATTTCGATGTTTTTTCATTTTTTTGTCTTTTTTAATACATGCCTGTTTTGATGACGATTGTATGTATATGCAGACGTGGGCCCAGAGCGACCAGCCGGCCTATCCCCTGCAGCGCGGAGAGGCCAACCCACAGCCGACCCTCAGGCAGGGGGCACCGTGGGGGAGGAGCTGATACAGAATCTCGAGGGGCTTGCCCAAGGGACTCCAGGTTAGAACAGATTGGCAGATGTGCCCTTCGCATATCAGAGGCACACAGTAGGGGTGCCGACTCACGTCCATCGTTTGCTGAGATGATTGGTGCGTGCGGTGATGTGCTATCATGAGCACCGCCGTGGTTAGACTCCTAGGTTTTATTTTCTACATATTTTTTGAGAGACATGCATCTCAGATGTACGGAGAACACAGACTCTATTTAGACATGTACATTTATCTTTTGAGCGCCTTAGTGCGCCACACGATATATATATATATATATATATATATATATATATATATATTATATTATATATATATATATATATATATATTATATATAATATATATATTATATATAATATATATATATATAATATATATATATATATATATATATATATATATATATACACGGTGTTATGGTTTATTGTATTTTATGCTTCTTGTATCATGTTGATTTACATATTATGCAAATGTCTGTCCAATACATAGTTAGCTAGTGCATCGGTTACTGCATTAAGTCTTCTTGGAATGTGTTGATAAGTGATGTAATCAAAATCTCTTTCTAATAACTTAACACGTAAATACAACCTTAAAATGCGATGATCTCTGACGAAATATCGTCCGTTGAGCTGGTGGACTACAAGTTCAGAATCTAAGTTTACAACCAATGTGCGGATCCCGAGGTTAATTTCCTCGGCTAATAATTCAATTACAACACTATATTCAGCCACATTGTTCATTGTACAACCCAGACACACCCCTTGAATATTTACTAACTCACCATGAGGATCGTAGATCACCCATGCCGCAGATGACAGATTGCGAGTACTGGGGGAAGCACCATCAGCGAAACCAACGTAAGGCAATCCAGACATCTATTCAAGAAGCAAAAGACACAATAAGCAGCAATCATGCCGACACACTGAGATAAAAACTAAATAAACATGCACAAACAACACACTACTGAAAGCATACGCATGTACAAGAAGAGAGAGTGCCGGGACTCAGGAATAATATTTCTTGAGATAAAGCCCATTTCGGGGCCTGTCCAGGGGATTACCTTCATAATCTATAAGCTCATAGGCACTTTTTTGTAAAACTCTTTTCACAATATAGGGCCCACGCCACATAGGCTCGAGTTTTCTTGCTCCCAGCTTATCGTTAGCTTGATCATAGAGCAGTACTAGATCTCCCTCGATGAAAGAGCGGGGGTTAACAGCATTATCGAAGTGAGTTTTCACTCGCTTCTTCTGAGCTTCAATAGCTAGGGAGGCCAGATGACGAGTCTCATCCAGCCGTTCTAAGTAAAGAAGTCGCTCTTCTACAGGGGTAGTATCGGGGAGTAACTCGACGACTAATTTCAGTGAAGGAATCTCACACTCAATGGGAAGGGTCGCCTCCTGTCTGTAAACTAACTAAAAAGGAGTAAAACCGGTGGCATCCTTCACGGAGGTACGGTAGGCCCACAAAGCAGAGAACAACATCAGATGCCAACTATACTTGTGCATGCCAACAGTTCTTTGAAGCATCGTGACCAAAACCTTGTTCACGGCTTCTACTTGACCGTTTGCCTGAGGATAGTACGGAGTCGAACTATCATGCCTAAGACCTAGCTGAGTTGTTAACCCGGCCATCATGTGATTACGAAAATGTTTTCCGTGATTAGTGACGATGTCTTGTGGAACTCCGAACCGCGAAATAACATGATTAAACAGAAATTGCACCGCGGTGTGGCCGTCTTCTGACAATGTAGGCATCGCCTCGGCCCATTTCGTAAAATAATCTACAGCAACGATGATGTATCCATGCCCCCCGGCCGAGCGAGGGTTACAGGTCACATAATCGATGCCCCATTTGGCAAAGGGGTCGACGGTTACAACGGGGTGCAGCGGGGCAGGGGGTGCACACATCTTCCGTTGGTAAATCTGGCATTCATGACAGGAACAAACAACAAGAATGCAATCCTTGAAAATGGAAGGCCAGAAATAGCCAGCACTGAGGATTTTCTGTGCAGTGGCATATCCAGACATGTGACTGCCACAAGCACCAGAGTGGCAGTCATTTAGATCTCTCTCGTCTTCTTCGAAGGTTAAGCATCGGCGAAGAACCGAATCAACACCGAGACGGTACAGGGTGTCCCCAATGATGCGATATGGTTGGGACTGGTGTCGAATCCATCGTCGAGCGTCCTTAGAGGTCTCGGGATGGAAAGAGGACGTCTGCAAGTAGACAATAATGCCCCCGTAGCAAGGATCAAGGGTGCTGATAAGGAAAAGAGTTTCGTCTGGAATAGAATCCTCTATCTGAGAGGAGGTAGCGGCAGATGGAAAAGAACACAACAGTTCGGAGAAGACGAGTGATTTCTTGGACTTGGCAATAGTAAATTCCAAGTCAAACTCTTGGAGGATGACGATCCACTTTGAGTATTTGCCCCCCAGCAATTTTCGTGACAAAATATAAGTCATGGGGTTGCAATCGGAGATCACTGTCGTAGTACGCAACAAGATATAGTGACAGAATCATTGGACAGCGCAAACAACAGCGAGGGCCAACTTCTCGACATATGCATATCGAGTTTCCGTATCTAGCAAGTTGCGACTAAGGTAGTAAATGACATGTTCGATGCCATCGTCGTCGTCTTGTACCAAAACCATACCTATGGTGGTATCCGCAGCGGCCAGATATAATGTATAATCACGATGATAATTTGGAGGCCGCAACAAAGGGGCGGAAACTAGAAGAGTATTGAGACGTGCAAAAGACTCCTCAGCTATGGCATCCCATTGAAATGGGGTGTCACGCTTAAGTAACCTTGTGAAACCCTTTGCCACTTCGGCATAGTTTGGGATAAATCGTCTTAAGAAATTAGCTTTGCCCTGCAAGCTCTGCAATTGCCGCAAAGTAGCAGGGGGAGGAAGATTCAAAATTGCCTCGACTTTAAGGGGATCCAAGCGGATGCCCTCTCGGGAGACGATAAACCCGAGAAGTCAGCCAGATTCGACGAAGAAGACACATTTGTGCGGGTTTAGATGGATATTATAGTGTCGAAAACGAAGAAAATCTCGCGAAGATGTGATGGGTGGTCCGAACGCTTAGCTGAATGAGCAAGAAGGTCATCCAAATAAGGCTGTACGATGTGCCGAATATCATGAAAGGCATAAGACATCGCACACTGGAAGGTGGTGCCGGCATTTTTAAGGCCGAAGGGGAGCTTTGTGTAAGCGAAAGTACCCCACGGACAGATGAAGGTCGTCTTGTGTTGATCAGCGGGGGCAATATTAATCTGGTTGTAACTAGAAAAGCCGTCCATGAACGAATATATTTCACTGCCCGCATATTCGTCAATGAGTTGGTCAATGAACGATGTGGGGTAGCTATCTTTTGGGCAGGCTCGATTAATGTCGCGATAATCGACACAGATGCAAATGGTACCCTGTTTTTTATCTACAGGGACAATATTTGAGACCCAACCTGTAAGTGGGATAGGATAAATAAATCCAACTTTAAGAAGTTTTTCAACTTCCGCTTTGATAGCTGCCGCCTTACGGGGGTGCACGGGACGCAAACGCTGGCGAGCAGGTTTGGCTCCAGGATATGTAGGTATCTCGTGCACTACAATGGATGGATCGATACTGGGCATCTCTTCGTAGGACCATGCAAAGACGTCACGAAATTCACGAAAAAGCGCAATATATATTTGAATCTCCTCAGGAGTGCAAGTGACTCCTATATAGATGTTCTCGACAATCGCTGGTTTGACAGAGATGTCGATGGGTTAAGTCTGTGTGATGTTCCCTAAATTCCCTTCAGACGATGTTTGATAAATCTCGATGGGCTTCTGAAGAGGCTGTGAAGGGAGACATGGAGAAAACCGCTCGAGACAAAGCAGTGTTTCCTGGAGGGTAGGGAGAAAGGAGGAACGGTGGTGAAGATGGGACCAAGGACGTTCTTCCAGAGACATGGTCTCTATAATGGCCTCATCGGAAGGAAATATTTCCTTTAACGGATTCGAGGAGGTGTATTCTCCAAACCAGGGGGGTAAATCATCTAAGTCAAGAGCCCCACTTGAAGCAGCGGGTTCAACGTGAGAGGCCGATGCAGCAACGATTTCGATGTAGTTGAGCTCGGTTGGACTCAACGGCATCTCCTCGCCCCACGATTCTATCTGGTCGATGGGGGGAAGGGCCCAAGGATGAGAACGAACCGAGATCATGGGCATCTCCTCTCCCCGCGATTCTATCTGGTCGATGGGGGGAAGGGCCCAAGGATGAGAACGAACCGAGATCATGGAGATAGAGGCGAGGTTGGGAGGTGGGAGGGAGAAAACACCCATAAGGGCAGGTTCTTTGAAGAGCCCGGCTCCCACACTCTCAAAAGGAATGGAGGTATGTTCAACGAAATGTACATTTCCCTCAGAAGAGGAGGCGAAGAAGGAAAGCTGGTCTACAATGACAATTTTCCCTTGGTGAGGGAAACGAATGACACGGAAGAGGGATGAAGCCACAGCACGCATGGCATATGTCCAACTCCGGCCCATAAGGAGGTTGTATGTGAGATTCGCGTCAACGACCTCAACTTCTACTTCCACGGTTTTGCCTTCTAAGGTGATTGGCAATCGTTGAAGAATACCATAAGGACAAGATTCTCTCCCATCGAAAGCTTCCAAAGTCGTAGGAGACTAGCTCAGAGTCGGAGACCCGATCGCTTTCCAACAAGCAATAGACATAATGCAAGTTGATGCGCCCTCATCAATAACTGTACGATGAATCGTTTTCGAGTTGATGATGACTTGGATAAGGAAAGAGATCTGATGAGGCAGCCTCGGGACATGGCTCTCAAGATCGAAGGTAATCAGATCCGAATCTGCCGGGTCGATGCCACCGATGGCCGATAGCAGGGACGTCCTCTGAGGGGGGTAGCTCTGGAGAACTTCTAAGGCAGACATAGCCGACGGAGCCTGCGCTAAGTCCTCTACAATGCTATAGTGCTGGGCAGCACGTTCATTCGGGTTGTAAGAAGATCGCCTGAGTACTCCTTTAGGAGGGGGTTGGATGGTCGTCTCAGTACTTGGTCTCTCAATATGGAGTGGACCAAAGCTGGACGAAGGAGCACTTGAGGGAACCTCGGGCTCCTTCCCGGTGGACGACAGATACTCCTTTGCTCGAGTTGTTACATGAACAGGGATCGATCCAGCCATGAAGACTTGCGAACAAAGGGAGAAGAAGACGGATCAACCACCATTTGAGTCTGCTGAGAGGGAAAGGTTTCTTTAAGAACCGCAGGAACCCTAGGAGCGCCTTTCAACAAGCGACTAACTTCGGATCGCCTCGGGCAGTCCTTAGTGTAGTGATCCTCCTCACAAATGAGACAAGGATATTTGGGTTTGCGCTTAGCTCCTTCCTTGGCTGGAGGTTTGGAGGATTCCTGTTTAGGTTGCTCAGATTTATTTTTCCCTTTTCCCTTTTTCTTTCCTTTCGGGGCCTTACCTGCCATGGTGGACTGAACGGCGTTGACCTCGGAAGTACTACCAGAATTTGAACCACCCTGAGAAGTGTTTTCGTTAGAAGCACCTGACTTTTGCTTCCCAGGGTTTTAAGACGATTTTTTAGAGGCCGGGTTCATAGATCCAATAACCCCATCGACAGATGGCTTTGGCGGAGCCTTGGATATACCGGGTCTCGAGGCGTCCAGCAAATACCCATACAAGGTACCTGACTGAGAGTAAGCTAAGTCCAGGTACTGAGCGCACGCGATTGCTTGCTCTTCAGTCACGTAGGCTCCCATAGCAATGTCCCGCGCAATCTTAGGGACAAAGGAAGTCGTGAACCAATCGGTGAGGAGTTGATCAGGAATCCAAAACTTGATCAACCGGTGACGCCTTCTCCATTCATGTATATGATCGGAGATAGGCGTAGCCGTATCCTGCTTAAGAGACGTAAGGAGATGGGTCCCTGTCTCGTACCGAATGGGTAACTGAAAGTGAGCAAGGAAAGCCATAGCCAATGAATTAAAATCCTGAAATGACGCGCGGGTCAATTCAATATACCATTTAGCGGCAGAACCAGTGAGAGTCCTTTGCAAGAGGCAAAGTCGAATCGAATCATCGAGCCATGAATTAGATGAACACCATAAGTGATACATCATTACATGAGCTTGAGGGTCCTCTCCGGCTTTGCCGTCAAATTTGGGACAGTCACTAGGTATCTTAGTTGGAATTGGTGGCCATTGTGGATTATGCAAAATGGGATCATTTGTTAACTTCGACACATCGGGCAGTTCCAACGTCGCTAGGAATGGTAGCTGCGGGTTAAAGGACATCTATCTCGGATATGAGGTAGGGCCAGAATTCCATCTAGTCGCGGGTTGCCCCCACTGGCCTTGTCCCGATGGACCGGGTCCAAAAGGGCCTTGTACAGAAGGATTTTGTCCGTAAGGGTTGTTTCCGGAACCGGATGGTTGATACTGGTTCTTCCCCCCAGCGCCCCATTGGTTACCATACTGCCTAGCAGGTTGTTGATAATTTTGATTAGGGTTGGCCTACGGCTGTTGGTAATTTTGATATGGGGTGATTTGATTTTTCCCCTGGGGTTGCTGGTATCCATACTAAGCCTGGGAACCCGGCGGCATTTGATGAGAAGGTTGGGATTGATACCCACCTGAATAAGGAGGCTGGGATTTGTACCCACCTGAATAAGGAGGCTGGGACTGATACCCACCTGAATGAGGAGGTTGGGATTGATACCCACTTGAATAAGGAGGCTGGGATTGGTACCCGCCTGAATAAGGAGGCTGGGATTGGTACCCGCCTGAATAAAGAGGCTGGGATTGATACCCACCCGAATAAGGAGGTTGGGCCATCTGGCCGGAAGGTTGTCCTGGTTGGATTCGGGACGGATCCATTTGCCCAGAGGGTTGAGCTTGCTGAGCGATGGGCTGCCCTTGTGCAACCGAAGGTTGTCCTTGTAGACTAGATGGTTGATGGGGCGGAGCAGTGGGCTGGCCTTGCTGTGCGTAAGGCTGGCCCCCTTGCCCAGAAGGGTAGCCTTGTTGGTTTCCGGGTTGACCTTGCTGACCGTAAGGTTGTCTCGGGTTTCCGGAAGGTTGCCCAAGATATGTATAAGACGGACCACTAGAGGCTAAAGGTTGTCCCTGATAAGGTTTTCCTTGCGAGCCTCCAAGTTGACCTGGGTAGTTCTGGCCATAATACTGCTGCCCATGATTAGGCTGCGAGTAGGATGGTTGACCCTGGTAAGGTGGTCCTTGGGATGGTTGTCCTTGACCTGGATGGAATTGGCCATCGCCATATCCGGTGGTACCCCAAGCCACACTCATCGGAACTGAAGCCTCTATATAGGGATCAGTTGGCAAGGAGATATACAAATGATGATTGACATGATCATAATAAGGGCCTTGCCCGCCTGGGTTCTCGACATTATGAAAGTATTGGGAATATGCCCCCCCTGGGATGGAAAACTCTAGCAGCATGTGTCGATGGACCACTTTGTACCGGGCCTCGAGATGGGCCGGCAACAGAAGTCACAGCAGAAGACGCCGTAACGGCACTAGCAACTGGAGTTGATGATGCGACATAAACGGTCGGATTGGTTGGAACTGCTGTAACAGCAGTATGGTGAACTTGGGAGACAAATGGTCTCGTAGTAGGGACAATGTTTTGATCCCACATGGAAGAGGAAGTTGCAGAGTTCATAGCATCCCTTAGAGATCTATAGCGTGCCAGCACTGTGATACCGAGAGGCGTAACAGTGTAGGGCGTAGAGATGACCGGGGATGTAGCCGCAATGGGAGTATCAATACTCGACATAATGGGCATCCCACTTGACACAGGAGATGTATCCTCCATGTCGGAAGAAGCCATCAGAGATGCAACACCAACAGGAGTAGTGGGAAAATCCTCTTCAAAGGGCTCCTAAAGAGGGTCCCAAAACAAGTCGTAAAGCTCGTCCTCTAGAGCATGAGAGTTCAACGGTTGGACACTCGGAACAATAGGGAGAGTGTCACCACAAACCGGTGTCTCAGGGGTAGCAGAAGATGCAGACCCTTGGTCACTTGGGACAGGAGACGAGATCGATGGATCCGCCAGGATGATCAAACAAAGACCCTAAGCAAACTAGTGATAAGAGACCCTACTCAAAACTAAAGGCAAACAAGATCTACCAAGGTGAACATTATCATGGCCGAATAAATTTTTATGACATTAGGACACAACTTGACCTTTTCATGTTTTAAGAGTCGAGAAAAGGACAAAATATGACTCTAGTCGCCTTCGAATGTTTAAAGAGCCCGAAGTGACAAATGCTCAATAGAGCCTTTTCTTTTACAGAGTCCCAAAAGGATCAAAAAGTGACTGCTCTGGAGAAACTAGGCAAGGGGTTTACCAGACAATTCGTAAAACTGCTTATACACCTTGGCAATCGTATGAAAACCAAGGACTTTTTATACTGCAGTCAATCTTCCCGAATGCTGTGTTCGGTGCGTTACGGCTTGTAAGGCGGCAGACACGGCTTCCTATGGATCAAGGATAAAAACCTAGTGGAGTCTCCTCATATATACGCGACGGTACATGGGAGCCCAAGTCCGTACTAGACCACAATCGAACCACACCAAGAGGAATCACCCAACCTTAATGCGAGAACAAAAGTGACTAGGTTTAACGACGCCGGAGCACGTCTCTAGCCTATACCTCTAGAATGTTTGCGTTATGTTCCAATGCGTTTTAAAGTTTATTTGGTTTATTTTATGGTTGATCTTTAGTTAAGTTTCGATTTCAGGTCCTACCGTATGTGATCTTTCACAATTGCCTAGATGCAAGCTATATGCCAAAGAATACCATTTCGTTCGATGAATACTAACTACAAGAAGGTTAAGAATTTTCAATCAAACAAAATAAGCACAATCAATCAAACACCTTAATGCAGCTAATGGAAAATAAATAAAACTTTTTCTTTTCAATAATACAAATCAACGAAAAGTTCTATTCCATTAACTATTAAACGCAAAAGAGATTATTTGATTTCTTTTCAAACGCACAATGCACTAGAATGAATTTTGAAAGACAATAACACTGAGCAGAGAGGCAAATTCACTCAATGAAGGCATAATGAAATCCCAAGACTCTAAAATAGTCCTCCAAATCGAAAGGAAAATGAAAGCTTGTACGAGCTGTGTGATCTAAGCTCAAACAAGGCTAGAATGAAATCCAAGCAAGAAAAAGCAAGTCACTCGGAAATCAATCAAAAACACTTCAACAATCACTGAACGAGTGTGAAAAGAAATCACAAAGTTAACTGGACAATCAAGAAACCCAAAACTCCCATGGAAGGCTCGACACACACAGCCACTAGATTCCCTAGGGTTGAAGTGTGAAATCGATGGAAAGAGGCAAACACCCGAAGGACAAAGGTTAAGAACCAGTCAAACAGGGATCAACCACACTCCAACAATTGAAAAAGATGTGGCAAAATGTAAATCCAAGCTCAGAAGGCAGGAAAACAAGCGAACTCAAAAGCTAAGAGGCCTGACGCGACTGTCAGGCTGTAACTCGTGCTAAACAAGGATTGGCGCGGGTTGTCAGTTAGCAACAAGGGCCACTAGCGCGACTGTCAAAGCAAAAAACGCGCTAATGAAGTTTGCCAATTCAAAAAGAAAAATAAGCGGTCTAAAGCTCGGTTACAATATCTAGGCAAGCCAGGAAGAAATTCAATTCCAAAAGCTTATCCAAGCAAGCCAACAAGGGAAAACCAAAGAGGCAAGACAAACTCCAAATTGTTTAGTCTGTAAACCAAACCGGAGATTGACTGAAGCGGATTTGATCTACTTCACTACTACAAAGCAATAGTGTTTCGAAGGCTATTTGGCCGTACTTCAGGCTCCGTCTAAGTTTACAAATCAAACAACAAGCTAAACTCCCCAGCGGAGTTGCCAAATTGTTGGAGAGGTAAATCCCCTCTACGGATAGAGGCGATCCCTACTAGCCCAGAACGGGTCTAGAAACAATCAAACAATGCTATCACGCAAGTTCCTAATTGCAAGTAGAAGGTAGGTGATGAAGACCTACTTGAGTTCCAACGCTTTTGTTCGTAGAAGATACGTCGCCCACGCTCCTTTGTCTTGGCTGGTCACAATCCTCCACTATCTCCGTGAATAGACACCTGCACACAAAGAGAACAACACAAACACAAGCGTGAAATCTAATATATGCAATTATAAATCAGTCAGGAAGGACATAATTCAACATTAATCATTACAACAATGAGAATGGAAGCATAATGATAGTCATCTATTATTAATAATCAGCAAAGGAGAATACAGCCAGCGTCCTGACGTCAAGTCCTCCTTTGGCTGGGTGCTCAGCTACACAAGTCTTGCAAAGCTTGAAGGGATGAGGGACAAGCTCTCTCTATCTTTGGTGACAAGATCTCCTTACTTAGGTAAAGCCTTATGGACACAAAGAAGGCTCTTGCAACTCCAATCTCTTGATATCTCCCTTTCAGCACAAGTATTGCCACTTAGAATCAGAACTAGCTTGCTCAAGCCATGGAGACAAGCTTTTATAGAGGAAAAGGAAGAGATAAGATCAATCACAACAATAATGGATTTGGCTTCATCACTGGAAACTTCTATGGAATGGTGGCAAACTACTTCCCATTCAAGGAGATTCGAAGCCAAACCATCCTCACTTAACTTGGATTTAGTTGGTGAATGAGTTGGATAGAACTTTTGGAGGTTGATTAGTTCAAATCTTTGCCCAAAAAGGTTGGCGCGATTGTGACTCTGGGACAGAGTGCTAATGGCTTGCCCATTTTAGAGGATTTTCCCCGTTGGCGCGGGAGGAACATGGTGGCCCAGCGCTAATGTAAAAAGGGCTATTTTTAAGGGCAAGGAGCAGGAGATGTCTTCAGGTCATATGAAGCTCATGTTCAGAGGTGAATGATGGAAGTGGTTTCAAGTCTTGTCACTTCTCACAAGTCTCGGAATGAGTCCTCCAAGATGCAGGAGAGGGGTAACAGGGACGATGACAAACAGTGACAAATTACTGTGTAACACTCATGATTTAGTTGTACCAATTAATAGCATTTTATTTTGTAATTAGTTAGCCTAATTAGTATTTATAGGCCCTTTCATGCATTTAGAAAGGGTCCTCAGTTTTTGTATAAACTCAAATCAGGAAGTCACACTATTGTGCTTCTGGTATATTTTTATAAAGACTGGGCCAGTATTCTGAATTTTAACGAAGAAAGCTTTGATGGGATGTGCACTATTGCCTTGTTGTGAAAGTGTTTCTGAGTTGGAAGAAGGAATTTGAATGCAACTGATATCGGGAGTGATCCAAATAACATATGGTACTATTATCTATGCTCTTGTTTCATTCTTTCATGTGAATCAACATTTGTTTAATCTTGCTATCATTGGATATATGTATGTGTTTTAACAACAGTCCCTATACTTATCACTATTGAATGTTTAAGTAGTTTTATTATTGTAGAATTGAGGCTTCTGTGATCCATCATAGTTATAGGAAGAGCTTCGGCGTAAGTCACATGACAAAGACATTTGTCGACGCGTTTCGAACCAACTAGTGTGGTTCGAAACGCGTCGACAAATGTCTTTGTCATGTGCCTTACGCCGAAGCTCTTCCTATAGTTTTATTATTTCAATCATATGTATGTCAGTGATATATGATGAATAGTGTAATAATCTTTTAATCATTACTTTTTTCAACTACTTGAACAAAGTAATTATCATATGAATAAATGTCTTTGTTTACCAATAGAGTCATCTATATGCCTGTTTGTGGATAAAGATCATCAAAAGTTACACTTAAGCAAAAATTCCCCGGGATAGATTAGTTGTTCATAATTTTAATTTTTAGATTAAATCATTCATCCATTATCATTATATATTAGAGAACCAACCATTTATCCATCCCGTTTATCCACCATTGGGAAACTAGTGCCATTATTTCCAGTCAGAGCCACCACACCAAACGGAAAAGGAGCTGCCTTTAAGGTCCGGACCAGGTGGTTTTCCCCGATGTTGTTGCAGCGATTTTCGAGGCATCAAGAACTTGTCAATATATAAACATAAATGAAAAGAAATAATAAATAGGGTAAACGTGCTGGTTTGGCCGGGCCCTAGCCAACCAGCACATTTCCCTTTCAAATAGAAACATTGTTCAATACTTTATCAATTCATCAACTTTCAAACAAAGAAATGCGATTCATAAAAAATGAGGCAGAGCTCCCTTTCTTATTAATTCACTGAGGCAAATGCATGTGTGAATAGATAGTCCAACCCAGATTCGGGCGATAACAAAATACAAGAACCTATTATCGCCTCTCTGGCTATATCTCTGTTCTATACAAACTTCTGTCAAAAACTCTCTCATCTTATTTACATTCTTCATTATATAGATCTTTGGCCGAAGGCCAAAAAGATCATTTAACTAATTAAATAACCGATATGCAGAATTTAGCTTCTCGGCCTTCAAAATTAGACAATCAAAACTGGCCATAACCAATCTCTAGCTGTTCGTTCTTCATAAATTCGATCTCAGCTACCTTTAAATTGATCTTGCTGTCATGGCTGAAGCTCGACTGCCTTTAGATCTATCTTGTTATCATGGCTGAAGCTGCACAAAACAAGGCGGTGATCAAGGGGGTTCGGATATGCTGCGAGGATTCACTGTGCTAGCACCGGTGTAAGATCCGATCCTGCACTAGGATAATCGGTCACAGTAAGCACTTGACTATGAAATAAACATTGAAGAGATCAATAAGTTACAAGAGTGATTATAAGCAAGAAATCATGTAATAAATAATTAAGTAATGCTAAGTTAAGTTAAAAATATGAAATATAAAGTTCATACGAAATATGTCATCGTTCTTGGACTAGTGCAAGATGAGGGTGTATAAGAGAGGTAAAACAACGGTAAATGGTTATGATTTAGGAAGGGAAAAATAGAAAAAAGAGAGCAAATTAGGGGGCTAACATCCTCCGATCCCTAAATTTTTGTGTGTCCTCACACAACTCTTTACCTCTGCAAAAAACATAAAAACTTTGAGCATTCCAGCTCAATCCTGCTCTGTGATACTGTCATCAGCCTGCACTATTTCAGACTTCTTCTTTATGATGTTCTTTAATTTCTTTGTCACCTTTTTAAGTTGCCTGAAACATTGCACAGCTCGGTACTTCCAGACTTTAACTTCTCTTTTCTTTTTTTGGATCTCCACCATCAATTTTCCTCTACTCTATTCTTTATCCTCCTGTGCTTTGGCTACAAGCTGTTCTAAGTTCTGCACTTGAAGCTCTAGTTCAACTACTCGAGTAGTAGGAGTTACCAGATATTTTTCCTTTTCTGTTTCGGCAGGGGCTGTGTATTCCTTAGGGACCTCAATATCCACCATGGTTATATCAGGAAACTCTTCTTCCTTAGGTTCTTCCTCCTCTGGTTCTTCTTCTCCTGCCTCTCCTTCTTCTACCTCTTCTTCTGCAGGTTCTCCTCCTCCTGCTTCTTTTTCTTCTTCTGCTTCTTCTTCTATGGGTTCTGCCTCTTCTTCTTTGGATTCTGCCTCTTCTCCTTCATATTCTACCTCTTCTTCTTCTGCTTCTTCATCGTCTCGTTCTTCTCCTCCTGTCTCTTCTTCTTCTGCTTATTTTTCCAGTTCTTCTTCTCGCACTGGTGCTTCTTCTTGTACTGGTGCAGGAGGGGATTCAACGCCCTGTAAGGACTGTGGTTCTCTGCCTGCATTAGATACTTTATTCTTTTTCTCGGGCTTTTTAATGAAATCAGCCAATAGAGCATCATCTTCAACCTCTGCAAGTTTTGCTGCGTCTGCAAGGACTAACAGGTTGTCATTTTCGGGGGTCTGTGTCTGTAATGGTGGCATAGAAGGAGTCCCTTCAACTGGTGCACTGGTTGTCTTCTTATTTTAATATGGGGCTTTTTCTACTTTTTTAGATTGTTTCCTTTTTGCACTGGTGCAAGAAGGACTCCCATTTTCATTTTTACTCGGCTCGTTGCTTGTGTTGGCGGGGTCCTCTATCTCCTTTCCAACGGCTATCTCTTTGTGCAGCTATTTTAATAGCGCCTCCCATGTCATACCTTTAACTTCTAGATGTTTCAGAACCAAAATTTTTATCAGGTTGTGGTGATATAGCTTCGTGTCAGCCTGGTCTGCTCGTCCATCTTGCACACTTTTAGCCATTTTTTCCAAGCTCTTAAGCAGAAAATAAGGGAAATTCATCCTCCATCGGACATGACGGCTAGCTTCAAAATGTTGCAGCATTCTAAAGTTATATACCAAAGTGCGGGTGTATCTTCCCTCACAGGTCACAAACTTCTATAGGATGAAAATGAGGTCTTTCCACTGACCCAGCAGGGCACTGCGCGGAACTCCTACCTTGCAATCTACCTCTATCTTTTTGTTGATGAAGAAACACTGTCATCGCTTCCTTTCCAGCTTCTGATTTTTAAACCACTATTCACCAGTGTTCTCCAAGCTTGTCATTGCTGCTATAAATTCTTCTGTGACTTTAAATTTGAGAGGCCCAATTTTCACTCGGCTGTTCCTGAAACTCCTGGAAAACTGTAAAGCCACTTCTTTATCGTTCCCATCAAACTTTTGCAAGAACTGAAGAAATCCCGAGTCTTGCAATAGTGCAAGACTATTGCGATACTCGAAAGTCTGTTCTATCCTGTTGAGAGACAAGGGTTCATTCTGAACAGGTGACATCACTGCTTAATGACTATGAACAGTCGAGTTTCGAAATTTTACATGCAATACCGGGGAAATCAGTTCTTATAAATAGAGATCCAACTGTCCACCATCCTTTCCATTGTATCACTGGTTCATTCGCCATAGATGCACAACATCTTTGAGGTCAGGCTGGATTGGTACTTGCGGCGGTGCTTTAACGGCTAGGTGAGGTAATTATTATGAGTGAAGGACATCTAGGATTATGGCGGAGAGGGGTAATTATGTCCAGGGAACGGTTAAAATTTTTTCGCATCCCCTCATAATTCAAAGAAAAAACTTAGCATTCATTAAAAAATGATCATGACTTCTAACTTAAAAACACCTTATACTTTAAATAATTTTCTTCTAGTTAGTATGATAGCATAAGTAATCGTCGGCTAAGTGAAACGAATTCATATAAATTTTCATGATGACCACTTTCCTATGTTGTATGCTATGAAAATAATAACTTGTACTATGTTTCTGACAGGGTGCATGCTTGCAATGATCTTCTTGCACCGCTTAAATTATATTGTTCCGCTAGTACCATTTTGCTTGCTTTATCATATAGGACAACATGCTTGCACTAGTGCAAGCATAATATCTAAAAATAGAGAATTTAAATGAAATATAGGCTGGACTTCCACATGACTTCCTCAACTTATACTGGAAATTTGCTTCGCCCTTTCTTGATGCTTCATATAATATCCTTTTTCTCTTTGTGCTTGAGATCCTGCAATGAATTCATGAGGGAATAAAGAAGTGGGAAAAGGGAAATTTCAGAATGGGAAGGAATTCTGTTACAAGGATTCCAGGAGTAGTACCAAAAGAGGGGATAAACATAAGTGGGATAGGGAAAAAAATTTAAAGGGTAAAGTGGGATTTTTTCGAAGCGGACAGGGTAAATTTAGAAGAATGTGGGAAGGTTAATCATTCTGGGATTGAAGAAGAAAACTGAGGGAATATTACGAAAGTGGAATATGAAGAAAGGTAGAAAATTTTCTAGAAGGTATGCCTACACTAGTGCAAGAAAAATAACTACAACGAAAATTAAGCGTTACTTGAGTAAAAATATCCATGCTAATTACCCCAATTGTATGAAGGTTGGTTCTGCTGAACCTGCTTTTACTTGGTGGTCGCTAGCATATCTAAATATCAAGCAACATTTTCTTTTTATTAGAAATTTTTGATATTCCTGCCAGCAAGTTGGTTTTCAGGTTGATCCTTCTGCAATCATGTCAGTGAATTGATTTTCATAATTACATGAAAATATTTTTTCTTTACTTTTTTCTTGTTTTTAAGAAGAAAGAGAATTCATGTTTTCAAAAGGTTGGTATTACCATTCACCATTACCATCCCAAATTGCTGTTGGACTTGTTGTGTAAAATCTTTCCTGGTAGGTGGCTAAAAATACTTCTTTAACCTGTGTCCATTTACCAAGAATACTGAATTTTGCCCATCAATAGTTTTAACTTCTACTGCTCCATTCTCAAATACTTGGATCACTTCATAAGGTCACATCCAATGTGTATGGAATTTCCCTTTAAAGATTTTAAATCTAGAATCATAAAGGAGCACTGTTGAGGGAAATGCTCCCCTAGGGATTTTGGGTTGAAACCCTAGCAGACTGAAAGTTTTCTAAACAGAGAAACACACATTCACACAACCATTATGCTATTATAAGCAAATTCTATAGTAAGAGGGGTGTACCTTAGGTCCTACGTTTGAGAAGGTCCTTTAGGGTCCAAACCCTTCTTCAAGTCCCTTTCGCTCCCTTGTCCTGCAAAACAACCAATTCTAAAGAACACAGTAGTATATGGACAAAGACTTATAAAGAAATCATCTTCATGTTATAAAGGGAGGTAGTTAGTTATGAACTTTAAACAACCATTCATATATGAATTCCAACATGAATATCATAAACATAAAGAGGATGTATATCAGGAACCAAGATGTGTTTCTTTATTATAGACAAATAGAATGTAAAAAATGAATATTTTCACCTGAGTAGCCTTTCGCAGGCTCCAAGCAAAGCTTCCTTCCGGATCTGTCCAGCCTCAAGCCTTTAGCATATCTCCTTCCATGACTCACTCCATGATGCCATAACTAGTGGATGAACATCAACATAGAAGGAAACAAGGGTTTCCTGTACAAATGGGCGAAGTGCAGAAGGCACAGGGGTCTTCAGACCTGGTCAGGGGAAAAATCTCAGTATAATAACCTTTCTCTCTCTTCTCTCCTCCCTTAGGCCTTCCC
>APFE030967456.1:73096-120732 GCA_000404065.3 Pinus taeda
AAAATTATCATCCTCATAATATTTTTCAAGGCTCTCAATAAAACCATAAGCATGCTTGCAACAGTCATGAACTAGATTTAATGATGGATAAGAGTCTTTATATCTCTCAATGAACATGGCATGAAAATCCTTTAGACAGTAAATACAAGCAGTGAGCAATTTTTCATACCAAGATTGGGCTTCACCTTCTAGAGTGGCCATGAATATCTTCATTAAGCAATCTTCAGGAAAATCAACCTTCAACTTACGAATATGCATGTGAAATTGGACTAGATGTAAAGCAGCGTCCTTCTTACCATCATCTTTAAACGTAGGCAGATTCCTTGACCAATCTACCTTCAGAATTTTATTTGGAAAACCTGGGATGTGATCTAGGCTCATGGGAGAGTATATTCTTGCAATCCGCTGCATTTTAAAAAATCTCAAAGCTACTGATCCTTCTGTAGTGGAGTCACCATGAAGCACCGGTTGCTGGATTCTTCAGTGAAAGGAGTCGCCAGGTGAATGATTTCAGTTGTCTTCTTATGTCTGATCGTTGTTCACCATCAACCATCAGATCTGAGCTTGATAGATGTACTGGGGCAAAACAATCTTCAAGCAAAACATTTGTCCCTAGCGGAGTCGCCACTATGTTAGCACCTAAATCCGCCTTAGGCTGAAGGAAAGCAAAATTCAGGGTAACCACAAACCACACTCAGTCTAGTAGCTTGCCCTACCAGAACAGGAGAGGGCTCTCTCCGAGTCACGCTCAGTGAATAAACAAACAATATGGTCTGAGATGACTTATAGTGAAATATTGATTTTAGGCTAGTAAATAAATATGGATACAAGAAACAATTTTTTTATTAATGATTGAGTTTCTGGTATGGTATGGGAACAACAGACAACAGTGAGTATAGAATTTAATACAAAGGCACAGATTACTTCGTGAGGCAAGACAGGCGGAAAGTCTAGCAATTTAGTTTGAAATAACGCAGAATGGAGAGATTTCTTAGGAGGGTGAAAAGGGCATAAGTACATGAATCCTTTTCAACAGAAGAAAAACACATAGCGTGAAACTTTCCCACAGGCAGAGCAATAAAAATGAATTCTACCTTATCTTACTCAGAAAATTTCATTGGAAATGAATATGAATGAACTATGAAACATAACGAAATACATATGAAACATAAAGAGACACATTTGCTACACTCGCAACCACATGAATCTCATGAAAAAGAGTCGTTGCCTTCCATTAATCCTCTGTCAAAATATACAATGAAGCACTGAGTTTCTCTCCCACAGTCTCCCATAAATTACAATCAACCCAACCCTTTGCAAATGGTTTGCATACAATATATAGAATATGCCATGAGGAAATAGAACGACCAAGAGTTGGGGAGTTTCTCAAATAATTACAAAATGGAGATGGAAAGCCAACCATTAGCTACAGGTGCAGCGTTACAAAAATGAAAAATGGCTTGGGTGACCGTTTGCCTTCCTTTGCCACTTGGATAGAATCCAAACTCTTTAAACTTTTCTTAGTTTCTGAAAAAAGTAAAATGTAGATGAGTGGGCCCACTTGGAGAAAGTCGCGAATTGAAATGTCGCGAAATAGAGGTGAATTTGGCCTTTTCCTCTATATGCATTGCGCCACTTTGGAGGTTGTTTTGAGGTACCTGCATGAGTCCAAATTGTGCCCAAGTGTTCTTGTTGGACAGCCTAGCCTGTCTACTTTCCAACTCAAGTGCAATTTCTGAATGTGGTGCTCATTTGCCCCTCCAAATCTTCATTCTCCCAAGACTGCTTCTTGTGTGTCAAAATAGGGGCAGAGAGGTCATTTTTTGAGTGTTTTTGACCTCCTGGAGACTCAAATCATGCCCAAATTTCTTTTCCATGCACCAGTAGTCATGATTTTGCATGCTGAATCCAAAAATGTAAGCCATTTGCAATTTGGAGCTCCCAATCCTAAGCGCCGCGCCAGTGGCGCGACACACAAGGAGAAAAAACCTATGTTGTGACCAAAAATTTGCCATGTGACCAAAATTGCCCCAAATTTCTTGAAATTTGGGTTGGAGGTTCTCTAGGAGGTACTATGCTAGGCCAGAGAGGCTTTAGCCAAGATTCGAAGCCGATCTTGCTCCTTTTTCCTCTTTTTCCTCTTTGTCGCTTTGCTCAAATTTTCCTTCAAGCTCCTTATCCGAGCCTTTGAACTCATGTTCCATGCCCTGTAATGATAAACCATCCACCTTAGTATGGTTTTGTCCCTCTCTGCCTTCTCCAAAAGTCTCTCAAGATGGATGTTGATGTGCTCGAGCCAAGACTCTCGGTCATTGTTAATCTCTTGCTCTAATGGAGTGAGCTCAATCCTCCTATGTTGGGCAGCTTGGCGATTCTCACGGATGTTTTGCAGCTCCATGATCTCATGCTGGTCCTCAAGCTATTTGTTCCTCTGCTCCAAATACCTGATAATCCATTTGGCCCTCTCCAAATTGAGTGACAAGTCTTGAATCTCCGTTTTCTACTCTTGGATGGTCCTCCTAAGTCTGGCACTCTCCTCATCTGCATCATCATCATGAATGAGGATGAAGTCGGCCTCTTGTTCTCCTGATGGCCCCTCTTCATGCATGGGCCTCTTGCCCTTGTCTTGTACCTGTGTTGCCGATGTCGGAAGCGAGGCCCCTTCCACCCCAGGTGGAGATAACACTTGCTTTGCTGCTGCAAATAAATGGATATTGCCTCTCTAATAGGTGATGAATACTGGCATAGTAGTGGTCTCATGGCGCTCAGACTGATGAGAAGGACCACCTATCTCATGTTCTGCCTCTGATAATACCTGTGAAGTGCTGAAGAGGTCATGGGAGATGAAGTCCTCCCAAGTAATGCCCTGCAATCCCAGTTGATGATCCACCAAAATCTTAATAAGAGCAAAGTGATAAACACTATTAAGTTGCTGCTAAGGGGTCTTGTGCTGCATGAAGGTGTTCATCCTCTCTATGCTCCTGCAAATGAAATATGGGATGTTCATCATCCGTACCCTAGTAAAGTGCATGAGCAACTTGATGTGATAGGAATATAGTCAAGAGAACCTCCCCTCACAGCTGAAATACTTCATGAACAATTTCATGAGCGGGACATATTCATCTCTCGAATATCTGAATGGAAAGACTCTTGTGAGCTGCCTCAGGAATCTGGCCTTAATGTAAGGCTCATAGTGCTGCCTATCCACCTTCTGTTTCTTGTGCCACTATTATCCAATATTTGGTATGCGAGTTGCCAATGAGATAGTTTCGGGTGTCAATGTGAAGGTGACCCCGACCAAGATAGACTGACCTCCATGTAGGTGAAGCACAAAAAGACGGGCCAACTCATGATGAACTCTAACATTAGCACCCTTTGACAAAATGCAAAAATGATAGATGCTGGAAGCTGAAAGCAAAGGGAAGCCTGCAATTCAGTGAGGTAGTTGGCTCATCCCTAACATGTTTGCCACTCTTGTGATGTCCCTGGGAGCCTCTGTCTTCCGAGATGAAATCACTTTGTGCTCCATTCAAACTCTGATGAATGCTAGATGCCATGACTGTTGTGTGTACCGTACTTGGGCTGCCCTTTGATGATGGTGTGGAACTAGGTGTTGTTGTGATATCTACCACCAAGGGGAATAATGAAAAAAGGGAGTATTAGGAGGGGAGTAATATGATGGGAATAGGGGTTATTGGGAGAAGTTTTGTTTAGGGATATGTAGGAGGGTTTGGGGATTTGATAAGGTAGGGTTTTGGGGTCTTGATTGACCAAAGAGTGGAGGGATAGGGGATAGGGTTCGGTAGTGTTTTAGGGTAGGGATAATAGGAAATATGAGAAACGGGGGATAGGGAAAAATGGCAAGAAAGGGAAAAATGAGGGGTGAAAACGGGGCCTTGGCACTAACACCACAATTTTGCAACCCTAGCAACCATGGCTTTGATGATTTTTTAGTGGTTGGTTTTATGAGTTTAGTTTCAATTAAACATAGCTATGAACCACCATAACATTCAAAAAATTTGATGAGAAAGCCATGATATAGAGCCTACCTATCGATTTGAGGGGTTTCATAGGCAACTTGAGGCAATTTGGCACGATTTCGGGCCTTTGTGGGTGTTCGCCACGCAGCAAACCCAGTACATCGCGCTCTTTATATGCGTCACGCCCTTGTAATTTTTCCACTGTGGGGTCGCGCTCTGTGCGCCGCGCCCTCTATGTGCACCGCGCCCCTCTGTGTGTGCACCGCGCTCTGGAAAACGCCTCTAATCTCACTCCAAACACGCACTTTGCTTTCCCAATGAATTTGCAATGTTTCTCTATGACCTTGATTTGCACAATGACTTTGTTTGCTTGTGGAAACTTCTATATAAAGACTTTGAAGTCGTGGTTTTAATTAATCTTCTCCAAAAACCCAGTTTGCTAATATTTCATTTTGGCTTTTTTCACTGGGTTAATGCAACACTGAATTTCACTTTCCCTTTGAATTTTTAGCTAGAATGATGAAATTTTTGGCACTCTTTGCAAGGGTTGTATGACATGGAGTTTGGCCAAGGAAACCATGACTACACCTCAATAAATCAATGGGAGACATTTTTGAAAATTATCACAAATGACACATTGTTTGACTTTTCTTCAAAACAGAGTTTTGAAGAACAGTCGAAGTCTGTCAACATGACGATGAAAATCTTTGAATCATAACTTTGTAGGGGCCTCCCTCTGGCCTGCATGGCTCTATTGGTCATGTTTGAAGACCAAATTGACTAATCCCTGGACCTAAAGACTGAAAATGACTTTTGTCCATTAAAGGAACAAACCTTGACTGTCATGGACTTTAGTGAACATTGGCAAAAGACCTAAGCCAGCAGGAGCTAGACATGAGGGGAAATGACTAGCATGACCATTTCTGTCAGATTATGGCATTCCCCTAGCGGAATGCAGCTGAGTGAATGGAGCGGGACTCCTAAAAATGAAATGCAGAAAGAGTTTTGATCTCTGATGGAGGATTGACAAGACCGACTCTGACACTCTCCACCGTGAAGCTCTGTTACCATGAAAAAAATGGATGTTCTATTAATTAAGTGGCTCTCCAAGTGAGATACCTAGAGAGTGTACACACACTCATGCAATACATGCTCTGTTTCTATGTGGAGAACACCCTAGTACATATACGCTTTCACACAATGAGGTGGTTTGAACCACTCCCTGAATAATAGGATCTGAGATCTAAAGTTAGAATCTCAATCCTATCATCATTATAACGGCTTTCTAGGTTTAGCTTTCTCCATTATGTCCAACAGTTAATGATGTTATGAATAGTTAATTTATAAATAAATAATGAACAGTAATTAATTAATTAATTAATTAATTATTTTAATTATTATTAAATTATAAAGGGTTCTGGTCTTGACCACTCACTGCCTATTTAGGCATACCACTCGAGGGTTCGTGAATCATCATCAATATATATATCTATAATATATATATATATATAATATATATATATATATACTATATATATATATATAATATTATTATTAAATGCATTTCATTGTGTCTTCTACAATTAAAGTTTCAGTTATTTGGTTTATGTTCCCTATAGTGGTATCAAAGCATGTTGATTCTCGAAACGCACGTGCACTATGTCATTCCACTGCATCATTGTCACTCTGCCATACTGCCTTACACCATCACTCTTCTTCTATCGAACCCTCATGCCCAACAATGTATTGCTTCCATTCTGACCATTATTCCCTCTCGTCAACTTTCGCTGCAACCCATGCTCCTCCACTACCGAGACCTTCCATCGCCACTCATTCCTTTCCACTACACATTGTCTATTATCTTTCGAATTGACCCATGTTTTCTCCATCCCAATCCAAGGGTTAAATCTGATGGGTCACCCTATCCAGGGGTTTTATTTTTGAAGTTCCCTTCATATGACTTTAAATATTTAATTTTACAAGTTTTTTTTTTAACTTCTGCTAATCATATTCATAATTGCTTTCATATTAAAATAGTGAATGTAGGTAACTAAATTAGACAATTAAATTTAACTTAAAAAAAATTGAAACACACATACCATGTTTTCCATTTAAGTCACTTCAATGCCAGTCCAATTAAAGAATAATATGTGCGATATAAGTTTCAAACAAAAAAACATAATGTGCATGAAATATGTAAATGTTTAAAAAAATACATTCAATATCATCATGTACAAAAACTAAATTTTGTAGAGTTTCACCAATCAAAGTAATTGTCAAAATAAATACATGTTAGGGCCATAAGGATCTGTAAAAGAAAAAAAACAAAAAAAAACAAACTACATACTTGACCTTCTTCTAAAAGAACTTCAAATATTCAACAATGTCATCTAGCATGTTTGTAATGTTTGTTAGCTGCATTAAGTCCAAAAGTGAAAATTTATAATTATTAATGACCTGCAAATTGTAACAACTTTTACAAACATTGAGTTCACCTACAATCTAGGCATACCACATTCAAAATATTAAGCTCCAATTTTCTTATTTTTCATATTTCGTACAAATTATTCCATCACTTATGGGTGTTTTTTGGACATGCAAATATGCTAGTATAGATGTTCGCCTACAATCTAGGCATACCACATTCAGAATATTAAGTTCCAATTTTCTTATTTTTCATATTTCGTACAAATTATTCCATCACTTATGGTTGTTTTTCGGACATGCAAATATGCTAGTATAGATATGGTTTGTATTTGTGAGAAAATCTTATAAAAAAACAAATATAATGACCTTTACAGCATAATTTTCCAAAAAAAAAACATTTTTCTCAAGCAAATAATTACACTTCTCCATCAAAGATTAAACATCTAAGCATAACCTAATGAAATTATATAAACATCCAAATGTATAAATTTAAAATTTCTTTCCATCATTAATTCAAAAAATCATATAACAAAATGAAAAATTGTATTTTGATAAAAATATTATGTAGTAGAATTCCTTTGATAGTTACGGTCAAATAAAGTTCAAGTTGTAAAATGGTTAGACTTATTTTTCAAATATTAATTCATGTTGGGAAATATTCAGACAGATGCATTGAAATGTTGTGTGGTAAAATATTTTTTCAAGAAATACTATGCAATCGTGTGGGAAATACATAAAAAAAATTATGTGAGGAAAAACGAGGCTTCATTTTTTGAAATGGCCATCATTCCGTTTTCTAACTCTGCATACACTCTTTTTCAGTTGGGTCGCTATTTCCTCTATATTTCTCTTTCCGTAGGTGCTTACTCACTTATCCACTCAATTCGACGTTACTTTGAAGGCTGTTAGTTGATGAGGAATGCACAAATCTATTAAATGAAATGGACAAACCAGGCCTACTATTTAGAATATAGAGCAGATCCACTAAATATGACTTAGCAACCAGCTTCCATGGGGATGGAGAGCCCAAAAATGCACAAATCTATTAAATGAAATGGACAAACCCAACCTACTATCTAGAATGTAGAGCAGATCGACTACTAAATATGACTCAGCAACCAGCTTCGATGGGGATGGAGAGCCCAAAATCCAGCCTCTAGGACCTCGAATCCATTTCTACGGGGGATCCGAGCCGAGTAGTGCAGGAAACCATGTAGCTCCTTAGTTTTGCCAAGGTTCAAATCCAAGGAAGTCCCAATGCCTCTGTTGGTGATCTAATCTTGAAGCTAGTTGAAAAAGTCTTACTGAGGATTATGTGAATGGGAAACAAGAATAAATTTATGTATTTAAAATTAGTTTCTTCAATATCTAATTCAACCCTTTCCTTGAGCCTCTGAAGCAACCCATGCCTTGCCCTACCCTGCCTCGTACAATAACCAAACAAATTCAAGGCATAATAGTCATTATAATTATAATTATAATTAGTGTGCAAGTTGCAATTAACTATAATATCAGGAAACACGATTTATATTCATCACTTTCATTACCCTAGTTCATCCTTCCTAGGTTCCACCAACCTAGACATTGTTGAAGTCATCTTGTCCTTGTCTTCTCTGTCTTCTCTGTGACGAAATTCAATCTGCCCTCATTCCTCTACATTAAAGCCTTTATGATAATGAAGAACTGCCATTTCCAACAAAATATATATGCAAATTCCATGTGGGAGAAATATAAGTATTTGTGATATATACTATATATATATATAATATATAATATATATAATATATATATATATATATGTATATATGTATAAATATATGTATATGTATATGTATATATGTAATAATGTATAATATGTATATATTATATTATATATGATATATTATATATATATATTATATATATATATATATTATATATATATATAATATATATATATAAGTATATAAATATATATAATAATATATATATTATTAATATATTATATATATATATAATATATAGATATAATATATATATATATATATATAATGTATATATATATGTAATATATATATGTATATATATATATGTATATGTATAATGTATAATGTTATAGTAGTATATATAATATGTATATATATATATGTATATACATATATATATATATGTAATATGTATATATATAGTTATATAATATATATAAAAATTTAAAACCGGTAAATTTTCTATACACACTTCATTATGACATTTTGAAAAATTATCAGCAAGTCAATAATTACGTGTTTATTTTGAAATAACTCATATTTGAGGACTAAAAAAAGGTAAAACATGCATACAGGTGTCAATTTTAAAGCCTGTCCCAATCATTCGTTATCTCCCAACCAAATTTTGTCTACGCGTGTCATAATCCCTGCAACGATAAAACCGGTTTCTCTACCACCGTCCTTCCCGACACCACGTTGTCTACCACCTATCAACTCATCATTGTCCACCATGGTTTGCCCTCACTCCATTTCTCCAACCAGTTCTCGTCACCTCCATCCCCTGTTTGGCTACCTTCTCCGATCGTGCTGACAAGCCATCTTTCAACCGGTCCAATTGAAGCATCACATTGTGTTGGGTGGTGACTAACATTAACCAAGTTTATTAATTATATAATTCTAATAATTCTAATATATTTATTATTAAAATTATATAATTAAGTAATTAAAATTTAAAATAATAATAATAATAATGTTATTATTGTTTAATTTAAAAAAATATTATTTAAATAAAAAATTTGGTTCTGTTAGGAAAAAAACAAAACTAAAATGGGGATTAATAATGATGACACCAATTAAAAAAAAATCACATCGCCTTGACAACATTGAAAAGCACGAATAATTTGGAGAGAGCCAAAATAGGCTAATTGTGACTTAAGAAGGAATGAAAAACAATATTAAAAAAGTAAATAACAATGAGAAAATGTTGCTAGGCATATAGGCCCAATTAATGAGAGGATTTAACCCAGTTTTTAATCTCTTAATTACTTAAGAACCAACACAAAGACACAAGACTCTAGAAGGTGAAGATATTCCAAATCATGAAATTCTTCAAATGCCACAAATTCACTTCCAAGGAAGTGAGTACTATACAAAATTTCCAGAAAATGATTATCAACATATTAAAATAGAATTACCTAAGTATGACGGTAAATATAATAAAGTCGTTATTGTGTGGGTTTATAAAATGGAAGCCATCTTGGAGTCAAACCTGCTAATAGGTGAGCGAGAGAAGATCATGAATGCATCCAACAACTTGGAAGATGAAGCATATGATTGGCTCCTATGGTGGTCCAAAAAATGTGAAGCTCATTCATTCCTTTGGAAAAAATTGTGGATGCCCTGCTAAAAATGTTTCATGACGAAGAAGAAGATGATATTTACAAAAAAATCCATTCATCTCAAGCAAAAAGGGTCTATAAGCGAATACACCCACGAATGGGAAGTATTATTTGTAAGACAAAGAGGATTTTCTGATGAAGAACTACTAAAAATATATAAATGTGGACATAAGGAATATATCCGAGTAGAATTGAAGTTGTACAAGCCCAAAACCATTGAAGAAGCAAGACATGCAACAATAATTATTGAGAAAAAATATAAATTCCATAAAACACCATATGCGAGTAATGAAAAGTCAAATAATTAATCAAAAGGGAAGCCAAGTAAGTCTTCTTCAAAAAAGACTAGAAAATACATTCCACCCCCATTGTGAGAAGGAGGAAACCAACAATCAAGTTCTGAGAAGCAAAGAGATGGAAAATGTCCTGGATCGAGTTCATATAGATGTGTGTGGACCATTCTCTATAGCCTCCACCTTTAAAAAAAGGTACTATGTTATTTTTATTGATGGCTTTTCTTGTAGATGTTAGATCTACTTCATGAAGAAGAAGGATCAAACCTTCTCAAGGTTATGTGAGTTCAAAGACTTGGTTGAGAAAGAATCTAGAAAGAAAATAAGGGCCTTGCTAAGTGACAATGGTGGAGAGCAAATCTCCCAACAGTTTAAGGAATTCTATGCAACATAAGGAATTAAACGGGAGTTGACAGCACCCCATAACCAACAGTAGAATGGGGTGGCTGAAAGGAAGAATAGATTTATTGTGGGAGTAGCTCGGGCAATGTTGCATGACCAAAGACTACCACTTCATTTGTGGGCTGAGGCATGCAATACAACAATATACTTGCAAAATAGAAGCCCACATCATACTGGGGATGAAGACACCAGTGGAGGCCTTTTATGGGAAGAGACCAGATGTGAGTTACTTGAGGATCTTTGGATCGTGGTTTTATTGCCATGTGACCAAAGATGCATGGAAGAAGCTAGAGCCAACAACTGAGTTGGGGATACTTGCGGGGTACACTGATACACCCCACAACTATCGCGTGTTCTTGCCTACTAGTCAGAGGAAAGTGGTACATAGAGATCTGAAGTACGATGAGAAGAAATCCATGCGAGTTTCCCTTGAGAGGGAGCTCAAGTTGCATGTAGAGGAGGAACTTTTGTTTCCTAAGGAGGAGGAGCCTCAGACTGATGCAGAGCAGCCGCATGCAGAGGATCCAAGAGTGGAGACATCCACTCGTGCAGAGTCTTCTAGATATGGGCGTAAACACTCAAGGGAAGCTGACAGATTGGTGATGGATGCGAGAGAGAATGTGGGACAACCATCCTCTCAGTGCATACAGAGGAGATCACCCGAGCGGTACACTGGTTACATGGCCCTAGTTGGGGAGTGTGTATATACCAAACCATATTCCTTCGAGGAAGCAGTGTAGCAGCCAGTCTGGGTTGATGCTATGGTGGAGGAGTATGACTCCATAGTTCGGAACAGTGTTTGGGATGTTGTCCCAAGACCGGAGGACAAGTCAATGGTGAGTTCCCGATGGCTTTACAAGGTAAAGCAAGTAGCTGATGGGAGTGTGGAGAAACATAAGGCAAGGTTTGTTTCCCGTGGTGATGCAGGAGCATCAAGCCCGTTTTCATTTGTAAATATAGAATAAAGTTGGGGTGTGATAATTTTAGATATTTTTTATTTAGAAAAATAATATGAGTGAATAGTTAGAAAAAGAATGAGGATAGAATTTCTATGTTTTTTCCAATCAAAATTAGGATAAAGATAGGGAATAAAGCTTCCAGCTTTATATCATTGTGTAAAAAGGGAAAAATCATACTTTTCCTAGGAGATAAGGCCTGATCTATGTATCCATTATTATTATAAATAAAAGTGGCAGCAAGCTCTCAGCTCATCAGAGAGGAGAGGGAGGAGGAATGTCATAATTCTCATAAAAAAACTCTCTCGGTATTTTAATGAAGGATTAGGGTTCTTTTAAAATATATCATGCATTCAATAGACTGTGTATTGAGCGTGTTAGCTCATATGTCAAAACGTTGAAATGTTAAGTATTCATTATGCTGTGCATTAAATCGTGGAATGGTGATTTTATTAATTAGTGAAGTCTCCATGCATTACAATAAAAAGAGCAATTACCTCCATGCGTTGGTAAAAATGTTTGTAATTTAGTGGCTCAAAGGAGTATACAATTGTTTATTTATGCAAACAGAATATATGATACATAAAACAGAGTATTGGCAGCGTGACAATAAATCTCGGTATTAATTAATTCCTGGCTGCGTTGACTGTGAATTAAACCCCGTTTGGTTGGCTGTATTTGCGTGGGTGATAATTATATAACTGAGCGGTGGTTACATGTGCTGTTGATATAAACCGGTATGCATGGAATGTTTGTTGGAGCGCGTGGTTCCATTAAGATTTTTTTTACTGTGTGTATAAAGGCGTCAATGGGCATAGTGATTGCTGTATATGGTTGTTTATAATAATTTGTTGCTTTGGGTTCTTGTCAACTGGAAGAGGAGTATTTAGTTTTAACAGGACGCATGTGAATTATTTGAATTTGAATTGGCCATTGGGGTTATTTAACTGAGATGTATTTTGCAAGTGAAGAGATCCTGGGTATTGCAAGCTTGGCTTGCATCAGGTGATAGGTATTGCAGGCCAGCCCTGCATCAAGTGGTATCAGAGTATGAATAGCTCTTTTTGAAGGTTCAAGTGTTTTTTGTTAACTTAATTGCATGTGATGATTTTTGGGACTGATGAATATTGATTTACAGGAATAGTGAAGAAATCTCAGCGGTAAGAAGGACAAGTGAATGTGGCAGAACCTGAAGATTCAACAGAGGTTGAGTAAAGTTGCAGATGGGAGAAGCCTACAGGAGCAGTAGAGGGTGCTCAAAAGGTTCAAGCAGAGAACCAATGATTACCAAAAGACCAGATCCGGAGGGAAGGATTGGTGAGGTAAGTGGCAGCAAAAGAGTTTGTTGTGGCAGAGGCTTCATGCAACGCATAACTGAAGAAATTTTGGCGAAGGAGAAGACTACTAAAAGTCATAAAGGAGACAGAGGAAGAGGTTCAGAGAAATGCCACAGAGATGAGGTGAATGGTGGAGTTCGAGAAAGAGAGATTGCATAAATAAAGGCACAGTTACAGGTACTGGAAAAACGACTACAAGAGCAGGAAAAGAAGAAAGGAAAATGGCTCTTTCCACTGAAAGGAAAGAGAGTGATTTGGCGACAACTGCAGAGGAGGTTGAGGCAAATTCTGATTGCCTTGTTGAAAAAGGGGCTTAGATTTCTTGTGCCAGAGATTAAATTTGAAGATTCCACATGCAGATCTGATCAAAGGGAAGTGCTGAAGAAAGCAGTGAAGACTAAAAAGTCTTGTGGTTTTAAAGCTGATGAGTTGTGTATGTTTGCAGGTGCAGAGGAGGTTTCCGTTAATGAAACAGAAGAGGACAAAATCATTCATGATTTCTTGAGTTATTGGGTAATTCCAGATTAGCTGGATAATGTAAAACTGTGTATTTTTGTAGCTGACAATTGTGATGTGATTACAGGTTTTACTGAGGAGGATGTGCCATCTTATGAAACTGTTACAGCACAAGAGGAAGTTCTTGTAGATGCAGAAGAAGTGAATCAGTCTGAAGTGCAGATAAGGGAGGTAACAGTTGATATTGTTGAACATTTTGTGCAAACTGAGAGTTTATATGCAGGTGATGAGATGGTAACAATAGGAAGCTTGGCTTGGGAAAGTATTGAAGATTGCACAAAAATCTTCTCAAAGGAGATGACAGATTTATGGCATGAGTTAAATGTTCTGGAGAAGAGATTAGAAGTACAGAGGACAAGAATTCAGAATATAAAGGCAGAGATGAATGAAGATGAAAAGGTTTATGAACCAGAATACAGATGCATTCTCGGAGAAGATGATGCTGAGGATAGACTGAGTGATAATCTCAGGAATGATTGGGATTAGTATACTGAAATGCTGGCAGAAGGAAATAAGGCACTAAGGCCTTATGAATTTTATTCTAACAAGTGTTTTGTGAGTGCAGGTATTGGTTCAGAACATCTAACTCAGTTGAGGAAAGAAGAGGTTTTCTGTTCCAGAAGACAAGAGGGCATGGATGATCGGGTGGCAGTTGGAACAGAAACAAGAATAAGAGCAAGAAGTCAGCAGGTAACAGGACAGACTGAGCAGGCCGTCTTAGCTCAGTAGGCAGCAATAAATCAATAGTTTGAAGAATTACTGAACAAAGAAATTGAGCTCATTAGAAGAATCATGTTAAAAGCATCTCAACGGAAGACATCAGCAAGGAAGGGAAGCAGCAGCAAGATGAAAACAGAGACTGATTATGAAAGTGCAGCCATTGGAGCGATGCAGCATAAAGTGTGGAAACCTGGAGGAAGACAACGACCAGTGGCACATGGTGACTTGCAGAACAAAATATGGGATCCAGGCATATACAAATCCAACGCACATGATCAGGGGATCATGATTAATTTTAAGGTTGGGTGTATGATGCAGGAGCATCAAGCCCGTTTTCATTTTTAAATATAGAATAAAGAAGGGGTGTGATAATTTTAGATATTTTGTTATTTAGAAAAAGAATATGAGTGAATAGTTAGAAAAAGAATGAGGATAGAATTTCTATGTTTTTTCCAGTCAAAATTAGGATAAAGATAGGGAATAAAGCTTCCAGCTTTATATCATTGTGTAAAAAGGGAAAAATCATACTTTTTCTAGGAGATAAGGCTTGATCTATGTATCCATTATTATTATAAATAAAAGTGGCAGCAAGCTCTCAGCTCATCAGAGAGGAGAGGGAGGAGCAATGTCAGAATTCTCATAAAAAAACTCTCTCGGTATTTTAATGAAGGATTGGGGTTCTGTTAAAATATATCATGCATTCAATAGACTGTGTATTGAGCGTGTTAGCTCATATGTCAAAACGTTGAAACGTTAAGTATTCATTATGCTGTGCATTAAATCATGGAATGGTGATTTTATTAATTAGTGAAGTCTCCATGCGTTGCAATAAAAATAGAAATTACCTCCATGCGTTGGTAAAAATGTTTGTAATTTAGTGGCTCGAAGGAGTATACAATTGTTTATTTATGCAAACAGAATATATGGTACATAAAACAGAGTATTGGTAGCGTGAAAATAAATCCCGGTGTTAATTAATTCTTGGCTGCGTTAACTGTGTATTAAACCCCGTTTGGTTGGCTGTATTTGCATGGGTGATAATTATATAACTGAGCGGTGGTTACATGTGTTGTTGATATAAACCGGTATGCGTGGAATGTTTGTTGGAGCGCGTGGTTCCATTGAGATTTTTTTTACTGTGCGTATAAAGGCGTCAATGGGCATAGTGATTGTTGTATATGGTTGTTTATAATAATTTGTTGCTTTGGGTTCTTGTCAACTGGAAGAGGAGTATTTAGTTTTAACAGGACACATGTGAATTATTTGAATTTGAATTGGCCATTGGGGTTATTTAACTGAGATGTATTTTGCAAGTGAAGAGATCCTGGTTATTGCAGGCTTGGATGGCATCAGGTGATAGGTATTGCAGGCCAGCCCTGCATCACGTGGTTTCTGACAGGTCGAGGGGATCGACTATGATGAGACCTTTGCTCTTGTAGCAAGGTACTCATCTATCATATCGATGTTGGCACTATCAGCACAGATGGGTTGGAATATCCATCAGATGGATGTGAAGACTACATTCCTCAATGGAAAAATTGAGGAAAAGGTGTACATAGAGCAGCCTGAAGGTTTTGAGACCTTCAATCATGAGTTGCATGTGTGCCAACTCAAGAGAGCTTTGTATAGGCTGAAGCAAGCACCTCGTGCTTGGTACACCAGGATCAACAACTATTTCACTAGGTTGGGATTCACAAAGAGTGAAGAAGATGCAAACCTTTACCACATCATGGTAGAAGGTAAGCCATTGATCATTGTTCTTTATGTTGATGATCTGATATTGACAGGTGATGATTAGTTGATCAAGTCTTGCAAGGAGGACCTTGCAAGAGAGTTCACGATGAAAGATATGGGTCTTATGCACTACTTTCTAGGCATGGAAGTGTGGTAGAAGGATCAGGAAGTGTTTGTGTCTCAAGTCACGTATGCCAATGAAATACTGAGGCGATTCCACATGGAGAAGTGTAAGCCCATGCAGACTCCTCTAGCAGGTAAATGGAGGAAGGAGGATGCTACTTCAGGTGAGGTAGTAGCTGCTACTGTTTATTAGTAGCGTGTGGGTTCATTGATGTATTTAGTGAACGCACGACCATATTTTTTCTTCGTGGTGAACCAACTGAGTCAAGCTATGGTTTAGCCTACCAAGCTGTTTTGGAAGGCAATGAAGCATGTGCTGAGATACCTCAGAGGCACATCTCAGTATGGATTATGGTATAGATGGACAGAGGGAGTGAAGCTTCACTGCTTCATAGATGCAGATTGGGCAGGGAGTCCATCAGACCAGAAGAGCAATTCAGGAGGTTTTCAACCTTGGTTTAGCTACAATTTCTTGGTACAATAGGAAATAGAGGTCAGTTGCACTTATCTCAGTAGAGGTTCAATACATGGCTACTAGTCAGGTAGCATGTGAGGCCATTTGGATGCAGAAAATTCTAGTTGGATTGTTTGGTCAGAGGATGGATCCAACTGTGATCTATTGTGATAATCAGAGTTGTATCAAACTCTCTGAGAATCCAGTATTTCATGACAGGTCCAAGCACATCGATATCCAGTATCATCATCTTCGAGACTATGTGGTGAAGAGGATCATATTGTTCGCGTATGTTTTGACCGAGGAGCAAGATGTAGATATTTTGACTAAGGCGTTGTCAAAATGCAAATTCGAGTTCCATAGAGATAGGATTGAGGTGACAGATAATCCTTTTCTTATTGAGAGGGAGCGTTGAAAATAGCAACAAGAAATGCTAAATATAGAAGTGCTAAAAATAGCATTGCTATAAATAGCATTTCAGGATACATTCCAATTTTAGTTAGTCCCTAAACTAAAATTGAGAATTAAAATTCGAATTTGATCTTAGTAGCTGTTTGAAAAATAATTAATCAATTCATCTTGAGTTAATTAGTTGGAGAAAATCAAACATGAAGTATATGTGAAGATATGCAATAGTTTTCCCTTTGATTGAGGAAGTATCCCTTGATTAAGGAGATCAGGATGAGTTGTACTTTGAGTTGTAATTAGTTAGCACAGTTAATCGAGTTAAGTTCAGTTAGATTAGTTCCAATAGTTTGTGAAACTAATTGTGAGTTCAATTAGTTAATGCATGCATGCATGTAACTATTATACTTCAGATAACTGAGTATTCTCTCATAAATAACTCATGCATGTTAGTTCATTCAGAGACCCAGTTGAGATCAGATGATAGGATAGTGTACTATCAGTTGCAGGAATACTCAATTTAGGATATCGTTTGCATGCAAAAGGAATTCATTCCTTTGAGATTGCGCAATTAATTTTGAGTTTGGTGAGTTGTGTGAGAGGTGAATTCACACAGGTGGCAGTCAGAGGACGCAAGAGAAACTGCACAAGGAAATAGGAGGCTTGGAGGACTGAGGGAAGGCATATGTTGTTGGGTGCCACACAAGTTCTAGGTGGGTGACCAACTTTGGCTACATCTGCAAAAGTAATTCCTCATTGGGCCCCACTACAATCTTCAACTACTCTAATATGGGCCATGCAATATCACCAAGGTTATAGGGGGCAATGCCTTCTAGCTCAACATTCCACTGTTCCTTTTCTTTCACCTAGTATTCATTGTGGACCTCCTTCGGCCATACTTTCCACCATTGCTGGACACATTCGACATTGCAGAACAACTCACACCAAATAAGTTAAACCTAGACTACACGGAACAAGCCAAAACTAATTAGGTCATGTACACACAAATCAAGAACACTCGCAACAGAGGATCTAACTATATCGAGTTGTCAAAGCAGGCCAATTGCTTCACCAGGGACAAGGTTCAAAAAAAATTTCCTCACCTCATGACGACTCTGAAGGAAATGGGGACCATTTCGTCCTAAGGAGGGAGGATTGATCCAGGTGGATATTGGTTGCCACCAACCTATTCCACCTAGACCTCCAATTGGTTTCATTAATTTCCTGGTGTTGGGCATGGACCAACCTAGTCCAAGTTTTGGGTAAAAGACCCCGCGAAAGAAGGATCGGACCGCGTAGAGTTGGCGAAGGTATATTCATCGCGTAGACTTTTAGGGATTTTGGGATGGGATAAAACCCTTATTTTGTAACGGGTATCGGGAAGTAGTCCTTGTTTTATGGATCCATGGTATGTGGACAATGGTTTTTGTATATATGAATTCTATAAAAGGATATGTAATACTTTGTAAACGGGAAGTAAGTAATGAAATACCATAAGTGAATTGAATCTCTGTATTCACGTCTATAGTTTGTAGTTTTGGAGAAGGCTCCGCAACTGCGTGCATAGAGACCTTGAAGAGTCTGCAACTGAGTGCGCAGACCACCTGCAATTAGGTTTGCAAGTTAGAGAAGTGAATGTAACTGAAGATTTGTTTAATAAAGAATAAGTTTTGGTGAAGTATTGTATCTCGGTATATGTTAATTGTCTATTGTTATGTATCTGATTATGTATTATTTTCATTTAATTATGCGAAGACATGTAAGATATATTGTTATGTGTTATGATTTATGCATTTATGTAAACTAATCATTTACGTGAACATCTTATGCATGCGAAGTTATAAGATTGATATATAGTAGAAGTAAATACATGGTGTCACTTCACGGATATCCCTTCGATTGTGGAAACTTGGTTCTGCAACCTTCCATAACTACTTCGGGTGAGAATGCGACTTGCTTGCATGCTATTGCTAAAAGGGTCAATAGTTGAGAGTTTTGTTGGTGCGCAGCACACTCTAAACCGGGGTCAAGCCCCCTTAAACCAAAAAATGGTCTTGTTTCCAGGATACGGATCTACTTAAAGGGATATGATTTGGCGTCGTCAAAGAAATAACTCCAAGAGTGGGTCGAACAGAAAGAAAGAGAATTTGAAGAAAAAGGGAACAGAAACTCACATTTATCTACTGAAGCTTAGTTGTAGAGATATATCTTTGAATATTAATAAAATATTTTCTTTAGTTCAATCCACATTGAATTGCTTGAGTGGATATCTAAATTATCTTAGCATAAGAATTGTTTCAAAGGCGACGAACCTAAGAAGTGAAACCTTGATTTGATATAGCGGCTCAAGAGAATTGATAATAGTATCTTAAGGGTTGTTGATTTCTGGATCGATAGTATTTGGGAGGATTTGACATTGAGTTCACAATCAACCAAATCATGTCCTATAGAAAATTTGAATGAATATTCTTCAAAGGACCACAAGGTAAATTTTTAAATTCTCCGAAGTTCGGGATTAAAATGTTATTGTGTGAAAAAGGGATTCTGCGGATGTAGTCAGATTAATGTTTGGGCAAAGAAGAAATAAGTCAGAACTAGGAGCTACACGAAGTGGAAAATGATATAGAATAGATTCGAAGAATTTTATTGAGGCTGACTATAGACCTCTGTTGGGATCTGAGAACGAATAAGAAATAAGTAACCCTACAACCCCGCAATATTCCCCCATCCATCCTAAATGAGCGTTGAAGTTAGGGTCTAAAAAGAATCAAGGTGTCTTTGGGATTCCCCATCCATCCACCCCCTTCCACCCCATCCCCCATACTTCCCCTACACCTCCACCTCCACCTCCCTCTCCACCTAGCCCCCCCAGAAGAAGAATGGCCGATGAAATTAAGCTACCTATCTTTAGAGGACTGGGAACAGAGGACCCTAATCCGTTTTGGTTCGTAGCTCATGTAGTATGAATGACAAGACATATTAATAATGATGATATAAAGAAGGCGTAGCTTGTCATGTTGCTAAGAGAGAGGTCACTGACATGGTATATGAAATACTCTGCGAGTAAGCAAAATGCTACGTTTGATGAAATTAAGAAGGCCTTGGTAGCAGAGATCGTGGAGGGCAAATCAGAATCGTAGTGTATCACAAAGCTAAAAGAGATCAAGCAAGCACCGACTGAATATGTGTGGGAATTGGATCAATGATTCAAGGTTTTGATGATTCAAGTGAGCTTTGAGATACCCCCATAACAACATAAGGAATGGTCCATAGTGGCGCTACTGCCACATATTAGGTTACCATTGACACAATAGAAGATCGGGACATAAGCTGAAGCATTGGAGATTGCGATGAAGTTGGAAACCTTGCCAGTTGAAGATACTCACACAATAGTCTAACAATAAAATGGTTAGACTTATTTTTCAGATATTAATTCATCTTGGCAACAGACAGATGCACTGAAACATTGTGTGGGAAAATATTTTTTCAAGAAATACTATGCAATTGTGTGGGAAATACATAAACAATTATGTGAGAAAAAACGAGAGGAGAACCTGAACAGGTAAAATTTCTTGCATTTGAGCGATGGCCTCGGGGTGTCCACGAACGAGGCTTCACTTTTTGAAATGGCCATCATTCTGTTTTCTAACTCTGCATACGCTCATTTTCAGTTGGGTTGCTATTTCCTCTATATTGCTCTTTTCGTACATTCTTAATCACTTATCCACTCAATTCCACGTTACTTTGAAGGCTATTAGCTGATGAGGAATGCACAAATCTATTAAATGAAATGGACAAACCGGGCCTACTATCTAGAATGTAGAGCAGATCCACTAAATATGACTCAGCAGCGAGCTTCCATTGGGATGGAGAGCCCAAAAATGCACAAATCTATTAAATGAAATGGACAAACCCAGGTTCTATATAGAATGTATAGCAGATCGACTACTAAATATGACTCAACAACCAGCTTCGATGGGGATGGAGAGGCCAAAATCCAGCCTCTGGGACCCCGAATCCATTTCTACGAGGGAGCCGAGCCGAGTAGTGCAGGAAACCGTGTAGCTCCTTGGTTTTGCCAAGGTTCGAATCCAAGGAAGTCCCAATGCCTTTGTTGGTGATCTGATCTTAAAGCTAGTTCAAAAAATCTTAATGAGGATTATGAGAATGGGAAACGAGAATAAATTTATGTATTTCAAATTAGTTTCTTCAATATCTAATTCAAGCCTTTCCTTGAGCCTCTGAAGCAACCCATGCCTTGCCCTACCTTGCCTCGTACAATAACCAAACAAATTCAACGCAGAATAGTCATTATAATTATAATTGTAGTCATATATTATAATTATAATTAGTGTGCAAGTTGAAATTAACTATACGATCAAGAAACATGAGGTATATTCATCACTTTCATTACCCTAGTTCATCCTTCCTAGGTTCCACCAACCTAGACATCATTGAAGTCATCTTGTCCTTGACTTCTTTGTCTTCTCTGTGACGAAATTCAATCTGCCCTCATTCCTCTACATTAAAGCCTTTATGATAATGAAGAGCCGCCATTTCCAACAAAATTCTATATATAGATTCCATATATTTATATATAGTATATATATATTTAAAACTGGTAAATTTTTTATACACCCATCATTATGACATTTTGAAAAATTATCAGCAAGTCAACAATTACGTGTTTATTTTGAAATAACCCATATTTGAGGGCTAAAAAAAGGTAAAACATGCATACAGGAGTCAATTTTAAAGCCTGTCCCAATCATTCATTATCTCCCATCCAGATTTTGACTACGCGTGTCGTAATCCCTGCAATGATAAAACCGGTTTCTCTACCGCTATCCTTCCTGACACCACCTTGTTTGCCACCTATCAACTCATCATTTTCCACCATGGTCTACCCTCACTCCATTTCTCCAACCAGTTCTCGTCACCTCCATCCCCTGTTTGGCTACCTTCTCCGATCGTGCTGAGAAGCCATCTTTCAACTGGTCCAATTGAACCATCACATTGCGTTGGGTGGTGACTAATATTAACAAAGTTTATTAATTATATAATTCTAATAATTCTAATATATTTATTATTAAAATTATATAATTAATTAATTAAATTTAAAAAAATAAATATAATACTATTATTATTATAATTTAAAAAATATTATTTAAATAAAAAAACTGGTTCCGCTAGGAAAAATCAAAAACTAAAATGGGGATTAATAATGATGACATCAATTAAAAAAAATTACATTACCTTGACAACGGTGAAAAACACGAATAATTTGGAGAGAGCCAAAATAGGCTAATTGCGACTCATGAAGGAATGAAAAATAATATTAAAAAAGTAAATAACAATGAGAAAATGTTGCTAGGCATATAGGTCCAATTAATGAGATGATTTAACCCAGTTTTTAATCCCTTAATTACTCAAGAACCAACACAAAGACACAAGACTCTAGAAGGCGAAGATATTCCAAATCGTGAAATTCTGCAAATGCCACAATTTCACTTCCAAGGAAGTCAGTACTACACAAAATTTCCAAAAAATGACTATCAATTTATTAAACGAAATTACCTAAGTATGATGGTAAATATAATAAAGGCGTTATTGTGTGGGTTTATAAAATGGAAGCCATTTTGAGTCAAACCCGCCAATAGGTGAGCAAGAGAAGATCATGAACGCATCAAACAACTTGGAAGATGAAGCATATGATTGGCTCCTATGGTGGTACAACAAATGTGAAGCTCATTCATTCCTTTAGAAAAAAATTATGGATGCCCTGCTAAAAATGTTTCATGACGAAGAAGAAGATGATATTTACAAAAAATCCATTCATCTCAAGCAAAAATGGTTTGTAAGCGAATACACCCACGAATGGGAAGTATTATTTGTAAGACAAAGAGGATTTTTTGATGAAGAACTGCTAAAAATATATAAATGTGGACTTAAGGAATATATCCGAGTAGAATAGAAGTTGTACAAGCCCAAACCATTGAAGAAGCAAGACATGGAACAATAATTATTGAGCAAAAATATAAATTCCATAAAACACCATATGCGAGTAATGAAAAGTCAAATAATTAATCAAAAGGGAAGCCAAGTAAGTCTTCTTCAAAAAAAGACTAGAAAATACATTCCACCCCCGTTGCGAGAAGGAGGAAACCGGCAATCAAGTTCTGAGAAGCAAAGAGATGGAAAATGTTCGAAGAGTGGAGATAAATATTCACCGGGACACAAGTGAAACACACAAAAACTCTAATATCATGAAGTAGAACAAGAAGAGGAATCTCCATATAGTGACTCAAATGAAAAAACTAACAAAGAAAATGAGACTCCTAGTCTAGTTTCCAAAAAAGAATACATGCCAAGAATCTCCCTGGTTGCAATCACGAGGATAACACAACCACAAACCCTAATGTTGAAGGGTCATATTAAGAAGGAAAATGACATTGTACTAAGAGACATAAGAAGCACCCACAATTTTCTAGATGTTAATGTAGCAAAGAGGCTAAATATATTTGCATATCCTATAATAGATATAAAGGTTATGGTGGGAGATGGTAAAAAAATAGTTAGAGCAATGAAGTGCCACAAGGTTAAATTGCAACTAAGCGATTACGAAATGGAGTCTATTTTTTACATAGTTCGCTTAGGAGGTGAAGATGTCATGTTTGGAATACAACGGTTACAAATGCTAGGAACATATTTTACAATTCATCAGAAACAGTTTTTCAAGTTTAAATGGTATGGAAGGAAATACAAATTGTTTGGTTTCCAAACTCCTCAAACTCAAATCATTTCCGCACAAAAAATGAAGAAGCTTATTCGAAAAGGGGCTCCAGTATTCATCGCACAATGTCAAAAATTAAAATTTTTATCTACATAGGGAACTCAGCAACAACTTGAGGTTACAACCTTGATCCAAAAATTTAACAAGGTATTCCAAGAGTTTCCTATGACATTACCTCCATAAAGGATGATAGAACATATCATTGAAGTCAAACCAAATACAACACCCATGAATGTCAAGCCATATTGTTATCCTCATTATCACAAAACAGAGATAGAAAGGTGAATCCAAGACCTGCTAAGGTGTGGAGTCATTACAAAAAGAAAAAGTCCCTATGCAGCCCGATAATATTAGTCTAAAAAGAAGACGAATCCTTCAATTTGTGTATAAATTACAGAGGATTTAAATAAGGTAACCATTAAAAACAAGTTCCTCATTCCATTTATAGATGAACTACTAAATAGACTTCATGGCATAGAATACTTCTCAAAATTAGACTTGATATCAATTTATTATCAAATATGGGTAAGGTTAGAGGATATTGAGAATACTGCATTTAGGGCACATGAAGTAAATTATGATTTTAAGGTGATTCCATTTGGATTAACGAATGATCCAGCCACATTTCAAGCAACCATGAATGAACTCTTTCGTCCATAATTTTGAAAATTTGTATTAGTCTTCTTTGATGATATCCTAATCTATATAAATAACTGGAAGGAAAACCTCAAACATTTAGATTACTTACTATCTATAGTAGAGAAGAATCAACTCTATGCCAAATTTTCAAAGTGCACCTTTGGAAAAAAGGAATTTGAGTACCTCGGGTACATCATATCCAAGGAAGGAGTTAGAGTAGATCCCAACAAGATTAAAATAATGAAAGAAAGGATTATGCCAAAGAATGTATCAAAATTCATAGGATTCCTTCGATTGACTAGATACTACACAAGGTTCATCAGAAATATGCACATGTGACTTCTCCATTAAAAAATATACTAAAGAAAAACTCCTTTCAATGGGAAAGTAAGGCAGATGAATCCTTTGAATCCTTAATAGAGATAATGTCATATACCCTAGTAATAACAACCCCAAATTTCTCTAAACCTTTTGTGGTAGAATGTGACACTTCGGGATTTGGGATTGGAGCAATACTAATGCAGGATAGTCACCCCATAGCTTACAAAAGTTGAAAGCCTAATAAAAGGGAAATGTTGAAGTATACCTACCATTAAGAGATTTTGGCCATTATTCACGCATTAAGAAAGTGGTGTCAATACTTATTAGGAAGCAAGTTTTCAATCCACATAATTCATAACAATATCCAATTCTTGTTACAACAAAAGACCTTATCAATAAAACAACATAAGTGGATAGAGAAATTGGCCACATTTGACATGGAAAGTTTAAATAAAAAGGGAAAAGATAATATTGTTACCAAGCTCTCTCGAGTAAATATGAAGACACCACAACATGCTCTGCATTGGTAATAGTCCATGATTAGTTGGACGAGATTTAGACTGAATATGCCAAGGATCAAGACTCTTGTTCAATAATTGAAAAAATCAATCAAAATCCCAATTTTGAATGGAAAAATGACATACTATGGGATAAGGGTAGGATTTACCAAAGTCCTTCATCCAAATTTAAAGTAAATGCTCTAAAAGAATCACAAAATTCCCTTGCATATGAGCATGTTGGGTTCTTTAAGACATACTAAAATGCACGTCAGTCATTCTATTGGAAGGGAATGAGTAAGGAAATTCAGAAATACGTTGCCGAATGTGACATCTATTCAATAAGTAAAAGTGAAAATGTCTCAACTGCTGGATCATTACACCCTATAGGTTCCAAGTTAGAAATGGGAATAAATCTCAATGGATTTCATCAACGATCTACCAATGTATGTTGGTAAAGAAAAGATATAAGTTGTAGTTGATAGACTCAAAAAAATATGCACACTTTATGGCAGTCAAGAAAACAGACTCAACAAAGAAAATTGTTAAGGTCTTTTGCGAAAATTCTACAAGCTACATGGTCTACGTAGGGTGATTTTTAGTGATAGAGATGTAATATTTGTGGGAAATATCTAGAAGGAATTTTGCAAGCAAGCCCAAATAACCCTTAACATGAGTTCATCCTACCATCCGTAAACACATGGTCAAACAAAGATAGTAAATAAGTGTTTAAAAATATATCTACGATGATTCATATCTGAAAAGAAAATAAAACGGTCACAATGGTTGCATTTATTCGAATAGTGGTACAATACCACCTATCATACCTAAACCAAAATGACCCCATTCTAGGCCCTGTATCATTATGAACCCCCGAGATGGAAATTATTTTCCATAAATGACATTAAGGTTCAAGCAATGAAGAACCATGTGGAAGAAAGTCAAAATATTATCCAGATATTAAAGGAAAAGCTAGCAACTACCAAAAATTGAATGAAGTAACAACCTGACCAGCACCAATCAGAACGAGAATTCAAGGAAAGAGACTAGATATTCGTAAGATTACAACCTTACAAGTAGTTATCCTTGAAACAACAAGGAAATAACAAGTTATCTTCAAAGTTCTATGGGCCTTTCCAGGTAGTCAGGAAAATCAATGATGTAGTTTATGGATTAAAACTATGCGATGATTGCCAAATCCACAACATATTCCATGTTTTGTGTCTAAAAAAGGTACTAGGTCAAAACCAATCATCTCAAGCTGAGATACCTATATTCAATGACCAAGGAATGATTTCCTTAGAACCTGAAGGTATCCTTTCAACAAGAGAGAAGGTACTACGTTCCAAAACTATTAGAGAATACCTAATCAAGTGGAAATTTTTTTATAGAAGAAGACTCCTCATGGGAAACTGAGAAGTTTCGACAACAACATTGCCCTTGCTTTGAGGACAAAGAATTTTTTAAGGGTGGGGAAATGTTATGAAAAATTAAGTCATAAATAAATAATAAATAATGAATAATAATTAAATAAATAAATAATTCATTAATTAAGTATTTTAATTATGATTAAGTTATGGAAGGTTATGGTCAAAATTTGTGACCAATTGACCTCGCGACCATTCACTGCTATTACACAGTAATTTGTCACTGTCATCATCTCAGTCCTTCTACTGTGTCATGTGCCAAATAAACATGTTCATATCTTCCCATTGATGTAAGAAGATTAAGCAAATGCTCTTTGCTGTTGCCAATTGACCCTCATTCCATAAGTTTCTACCTCGTCGCAAGTAATACCTTAATATATGCAACGTTTCCATGTCCATAACAGTATCATCACGACTCCGTCACAGTTGTGCATCTATTTCCTGTCACGGTCGGATTTCTAGACCCGGCGCGAGATTACGAGTTGTATATAGTGACAATGGGTCTGCGTGCATTTCCTCCTAGCAATATCATCGCGGATAATTAGTCTACGTCCCACGACAATCCAGATTGGTTGAATTCGCTTCAACAATTGGCCTTCTAGATGTATCCAGACCTAGTTGTTGGGATAGTTTGGGTCTCCCTTTCCCCTCTGGTATGGTAGTTCTGTCATTTGTGCTACCTTCCTTAAGGATGAGCTCCTCCTCCCACATTTCATGGAGACTCCTTCTTCTATTAAATCACTCACCATTGCTATGATCTGCTAGTTTTTTGAGTTCTTTTGGTTGGGCAGTGCTGCTATTGCTTTTGAGTTTGATAGGTAGCTGGTGTGAGTTTGATAAGTGTGGGATTGTTGATAGCTTGTGGAAGGTTGTGGAGTGCCCTTAAGTTTGTGTTAAAACTTATGAGTGAGAGAGTGACATTGTATGTTAGGAGATTTATCCTTGAAGAGTGAATGCTTGAGAAACATACTGGCTAGATCCTTTGAGAAGGCTTGCGACGTAAATATTTGGTTGTAAGCTTGCTCTTGATTCATTATTAATACAATCAATGGTGTTTTCCTATGTCTTGTATGTAATTTACTTGATAGCTCATGACTTATTGACTTTGTGAGTAAATAGATCATTGTTGTTTCCTGGTTATGTGCTTTGTTGTTTTCTTGTGTTGTTTCAAGTTGATTATTCATCGAGGAGAAGGAAACGAAAGTTGGATTAGCGCAACGGAACTTCATCAACCACCAGTTTGAGGTAGGCCTCTAATGATGACTATTTAAGGAAATCAATTGTTGATCTGTCTTTGCTATGACTAGACCCACTCTAGGGCTAGAGGGGTTGCCTCTGTTCGCAAAGGGAACACTTTCCTGCATCAAAACTGCCTAGTTAGGCATACCACCCAAGGGCTTCTAAATCCTCATCTGGTTAATGAAATATATATATCTATATATATATATATATATATATATATATATATATATGTATATATATATATATATTATTACAATGCATTTAATTATGTCTTCTACAATTAATGTTTTAGTGATCTGGTTATCATTCCCTACAGAGGATATACTAATATGAGTGTACTTTTGATTGCTCTCCCCTACTTGTGTTTCTCTTTTCTCTTCTATGTGATGCATATGATTCTTTATGCTTACTTCAATGTTCTATTATACTAGTGACTAATGCATACTTTATTACAACATGCATGCACAAATGTTAACACTAGAGGAGATACATGAGTGGTGGGAGAGAAAAGTTAATACCCTCCTAAAAAATTATGCAAGAAGAAATCAAATAGCTATTGCAAAAGCTAGAGCATATTTTTTCACAGAAGAACATGAGTATTTCATTGAATGAATCCCTTTTGAAATAAAGAAATATATCAACCACTGACTTAATGTGACAAATAGAACCTGATGGTTGATTAACTTTAAAGTTAATTAATGGAGGGAGAAAAAATATGTACAAGTGGATGGATAAGATATTAGAAGATTTATACGAGGAGAAAGAAATAGAAGAATGTACTTCTACTAAAAAAATTAAATGAAGGTTCTTTGAAGTTTTTTTTTGCACCATACCTACTTTACTATATAAATTTCTCCTCAATAAGGGAATTAGTCATATAGTTGGATATAGATCACCCTTGTAAATGATAATAAATTCTGATAGAACTAAAGGATAGGCTAACTGGAAAAAATTCCTCAATGCCTAATGTAAAAATACAAAAGTAGAGTGGGATTTCTTCTTGATCAAATGAAAATGTTTGTCGAAATCTCCCTAGTCCACTAGGAGTAAGTCAGCTCAGTAATGGGGGGATAGATGTTCATGAGAAATAAATAGGAAATTACAGAAAATAGAAGTAAGTGAATTATAATTCAAAATGAGAGGAAAATGATTAGTTGTAAGAACACAAGAATATACGCTCAACGAGGAAACATGATGAAGGATCCAATCATGTATGCAATAATATAAACAACCAAATATATTAGACAAATAGAGAGGGACAAATGATAGAAAAAGAAACAAAAACTAAGGGACCAAAAATTTACACAAAGATTAAGAAATAAAGAAAATTGAGAGCGAGAGACTGAAGATGCACGAGACTCTTTCGAAGGTAGTAGAGAGGACCCATACGTTAGAGGCATAACATTGACTTCTCTGATGACAAATAATCGTCTAGAATTAAACCCTAGTAGGCATGTAGACAATATGAGATTTGATGACTCTAGAGCAACAATTCCATGATCCCCTCATAATTATTTCAAGTCTCATTACTAGATAATTCCTCCAGCAAAGACTCCATATTATTTTAGAGCCTTCTATAGTTTGGTATAGACAAGAAAAACATGAGAACTTGAGAGATCGTCTCCAAATTTAAATACCTGAAGTAAACCAAACCTGGATAGCTAATGAACAAAATGAAGACATACTTCTCTATATAATAAATCTCGCAAATGTAGCCCACCCCCTTGCCGCAATCAATATCTATTGAAGAATAACAAAATAGAAGTTAAGTTGATGAACCAACCCAACCTAATATAAGTTGGTTAAATGAATACATAGATAAAGGGTGCCAAAACAACAAAAACTTTGTAAATTTTATAATCATTGAAGTTGAAGATAAAGAAAGTACCCCTGTTGTCATTTGATCACCAAGTGTTGAGGCAGATATACTAAACGATTTTTTTTAGCCGACTGAACTATTGGGAAAACAACCCATTTTATCAAACCAACTCATGTCCAAAAGAAAATAGTAAAGAATCCATCACCTCAAATAGATACGGAATTAAGCCACCTTAAATAGATGAAGATCCTAAAAATCATTGCTTCACCTATGAGAAATCATTAACAACTAAAGATATCATATATGAGGAAAAACAAATGACACAATTTACAACTCTTTGGAAAAGAGCTCTGACATGGTTTATAAATTTTACATAGAACCAAGTTAAGAGTAAAAATGACATCAAAAACAAATTCTTATCTTTCTTTGCATAAAATTTAAAATAAATTAAAGAAATAATATATAAAATATTAAGAAAATATGATAATAAAGTTAAGGATTTGTTAAGTCAAATCCCATATAATGATGATGAAGCTCTGCTAGTTCAACAAATTTTTTATTGGATAATACAAAAGATTCAAGGGCCACTATGAGTGCATGAAGTCACATCATGATTTAGGTGGATATTGGTGGCAACCCGCCTATTCCACCTAGACCTCCATTTGGTTTCAACAGTTTCCTTATTTATAGCAACATTTACTATTTTTAGCAGTTTTTCAGGTCTTGGACTTTTGGAGCAATTATGACCCCATAAACGACATTTTTTTTAGGTCTACAATAGGGGCTAGACATTTCCAACAAGGTATCATATGCTCCAAACGGATATAATATGACCAAGTTAGGACCTTGGGAAGTTGGCTGCCCAACTAACCCCAACGGGGCCCACAAACTCTTGGTGTTCCATCTCCTTGGGTTAGGGTTTTCATTATTTAGGGTTTTTCCTTGTTGTTAAATAATAAAATTTCCCTTGTAGCTCATTGTAACATAGTTTAGAGGAATGCAGCCGCTACATCTCTTCTCGGAGATAAGTTACCATCACTCGAGCTAGTTTATTTTCATTTTTGTATGCAAGCATATTTCAATTATTTGATACTAATGAAATGAAGTTTTATTTCTGCTGCATCTCTATTTTTATGTGTATATCTATATTTTGTTGCATTCCTGCATAAGTCTAGATTAGTGATATCAGAGCAGTTTACTCTTTCTCTATTTTACATTTCATATCCCCAACGAGGTTAGGGTATAAGGAGTTAGGGCTCGAATTGGTTGAAACTTTACAAGACCATCCTTACAAACCTTAACAGCCTCCTATGGTGGAAGAAAAGAAAGACAAGGGGGTAGGATATCCTTTCAAAATATTTCTCAAGGAAACCCTCAAGCGACAAAGGAACATGACGATGGATAACGTTTCCCAGATCCTTCTGCAGCTACCCATAGGTGACGCATCTTCATCCAGTAACCACTCAAGAGGTGCCACTCCTTTTAAGGTACAAGTTAACATTGACATTCCCGTATTTTAAGGCCAGATAGATGTAGACACCATAGATAGATGGTTAACTCTATTTGAAGGATATTGTTTAGTTCATGACTTTTCCAATCGGGAAAATATTACCTTTTCACTCCTCAAAGTCGCCCCACATGTCAAGGACTGGTGGGAAACCTACTATGAACAAAAGGATGAGAGGGAATCCTCATTGTTTTCAGTCACACCAAATTGGATTTCTTTTCTAGACACCATCAAGCAACAATATTACCTTGTTAGGAGCTATGAAGATAAATACATATAGTGGACCACGCTGCAGCAGGGAAGGGACCAAAATGTGTCAGAGAAAATGTTTTCCATACCTTTCGCATGATGATAGGTATCAAATATTCTAAGAGGCATTTCATACTCAAGTACCATGGCTGTCGATACAAGTACATGCAAGACTATATGGAGTTCCTAGACATCTCCTTGCTTGGTGCCGCCTATTGATACGTTGTCAAGATCGAGCATAAATTTAAAAATAAGAAGCAAGACTTCAGATCTACAAATCCAAAGTAAGGGAAAGGCGCACCTAAACCATCGAAAAAAGGACAAAGCCAAGGCAGGATGCCCCATGACAACTTGCTAAAGCTGCAAGTAAAGAACAACACCATGAAGACAAAGAAGGACACTAGGAAATGGTGTGAGTTCTATAAGAGCCCCACTCACAACACAAGTGAGTGTTGAGCCAAGGAATAAATGGTGGCCAAGCTAAAGGCTTTCGAATCAGATGAAGTTCCTGACTCTTAGTCAGAAACCAACAAGGGGAATGAAAAATGGAATCAGATTATTAATGCAGTGCCTAGTTCCACCATTGCAACCACCAAGATCCAAAAGGATGAGCCTAAATATTCAGAGGAGGGGGAGCGACTCTTCCACTCATAGATGTGGGTGAAGGGTTCTCCGATGAAGTTCATTGTCGATAGTAGAAGCCAAAATAGCCTCATTTTAGTAGAGATCATGAACTGGTTGGGCCTACCGACCACACCACACTCGCAACCATACACCATTGAGTGGCTTCACTAATGGCAAGATCTTCACATCATCCAATAGTTCCACCTTCCCTCTAGCATCAAGCCCTTCACAGATGAGGTATTGTGTGATGTTTCTCCTCTTGAAGTTTGCAATGTATTATTAGGCCAACCATACTTTTGGAACCGACATGTTATGGATGAGTCTAGGCCTCATAGTGTTATTATTACTTTGGGAAATAAGTTGTATAGGATACTGTATGTAGCACCACCTACCCCGATTTCTTTAATAACTTTAAATAAATGCAGTAAGATCATTTCCTAGACCGGGATTTTTTTTTTCCTTATGATCGCCCTCAAGGAAAGAAGAAGATTTTGGCCATAACCTCCAGATAGGGCTCCTCCATACGACAACAACATATGGACAAGGTTGTGGAGGAGTACAGGGAAATCTTAACCTCACCCATAGGGGTACCTCTAAACTGTTAGGTCAAACACTCCATCGATCTGACCCCAGGCATGTCACTACCCAATGGAATGATCTAGTGACGCTCTGTTATGGATAACAATGAAATCAAGAGGTAGATTCATGAGTTGTTACAGAAAGGGAACATCAGGCCAAGTTCATCACCTTGTGGGAGCCCGATTGTGTTAGTACAGAAGAAGGACACGACTTGGAGACTCAATATTGACTATTGGGCATTGAACACGATCATTGTTTGGAATAGGTATCTAATCCCACAGATTGATGACCTTCTAGACCATCTAAAGGGAGACAAATATTTCAGCAAGATTGACTTGAATTCTAGTTATCACTAGGTATCGATGGAACCCTCTTATTTGTGGAAGACTCCCTTTAAATCCAAGGAGGTCCTTTTCAAATGGATGGTCATTCCTTTCAAGTTGACGAATTCCCCCGCAACCTTCATGAGCATGATGGAAGACATATTTTGACCCTTCACCAACTCATTTGTGGTGGTGTATTTGGATGACAATCTGATCTTCAGAAAGAGTTGAGAAGAGCACCTCCACCATATTTTATAGGTCCTCCAAACCCTGCGACAACGCAAGTTGTTTGCCAATTTGGAGAAATGCACTTTTGGTATGACCTAGGTTAAATATCTAGGGTACATTATTGGATGAGCAGGGTGTGCATGTCGACCCAACCAAGATTCAAGTCATTTAGGATTGGCCAGCCCCAACAACTCTAACAGAGCTCCGCATCTTTCTAGATCTTGCGAACTTCTATCATAGGTTTGTGTTGGGTTTTGCTTATATCACTTGGCTTTTGAGTCAAGTCACCAAGGGAGAAGTGAAAGCAAAGTTGTTTTGGTATGAATCCCAATAGAAGGTGTTTACTGAGTTGAATTATAGCCTCTTCTCTGCACCAATGCTCACATAACCAAACCTGCAGCAACCATTTGAGATCGAGACAAATGCCTCTGACTATGTTATTGGTGCAGTTCTTACTCAACAATGGCATATCACAGTGAACCACTTTTAGACACAATCTGAAAGTATCCCATCTATAAAAAATAGATGTATTCCATTAAGCAGGGATGCCAACAATGGAAGCATTACATTATGGGGAAGGGAATGGTCATCCACATAGACCACTAATCCTTGCAGTTCATACAAACATACGGGAAGTTGGAGAACGATCACCATCAGAAATGGTCCACATACCTACAAAAGTTACATTTAAACATTAAGTACAAGAAGGGAAGAACCAACAATGTTGAAAAAGGCCTCAGCAGACCGTCGGTCATGGCACTGACCTCTGTGCTCAACTCTTGTGGGAACAAGACTACATGGTGGTTGCATCCTTACAAGAGTGATCCAGAATTCGCGAACACATACCATACGCTCCTGAAAATCAAGCAAGTTCTAAATTTTATTCTCTAGGATGCATTATTATGCCACCTGGGATAGCTTTGTGTTCCTTCAAGCGAGCGTGCCAAGCTGATTTGGGAGGCATACTGCAGTCGGGTCGCTGGATATTTCGGGGTAGTGAAAATAGTGGCATTGTTGCAGAAGTACTTTTATTGGCCAAACCTTTGAGAAGATGTTGGGAGGTATATTAGATCCTTTACTGCCTATGCCATTGTTGAACCAACCATCAAGAAGCGAGGCCTATATACTCCTCTGCCTACTCCTAGTCGACCCTGAGAATCCATCTCCATGGATTAAATGTCGGGCCTTCCTTCTACTAAGCATGGAAATGACTATGTTTATGTGGCCATCGACAGATTCTCTAAGATGGTCGTTCTGGCAACCTGCAAGAAGAGTATCGCAACAGAAACCACTGCTAATATTTTCTTTGAACGAGTGTGGGTACACTTTGGTATCCCACAGTCCATTATCTCAAATCGGGACAACATATTCCTAAGTACATTTTGGTCAAGTCTCTAGTCAATGTTGCATACGAAGTTCACTAAGTCCATGACTTTTCACCCCCAAACTAATGACCAAAAATAGGTTGTAAATAGGATGAGCGTACACATTTTGTGCATGTACAACTCGAAGCATCCATTTGGGATTGGGATTCCAACTATTGAAAATAGCAACAAGAAATGCTAAATATAGAAGTGCTAAAATTAGCATTGCTATAAATAGCATTTCGGGATACATTCCAATTTAAGTTAGTCCCTGAACTAAAATTGAGAATTAAAATTCGAATTTGATCTTAGCAGTTGTTTGAAAAATAATTAATTAATTCATCTTAAGTTAATTAGTTGGAAAAAATCAAACATGAAGTTTATGTGAAGACATGCAATAGTTTTCCCTTTGATTGAGGAAGTTATCCCTTGATTAAGGAGATCAGGATGAGTTGTACTTTGAGTTGTAATTAGTTAGCTCAGTTAACTGAGTTAAGTCTAGTTATATTAGTTCCAACTGTTTGTGGAACTGATTGTGAGTTATGTTAGTTAATGCATGCATGCATGTAACCACTATACTTCAGAAAATTGAATATTCTCTCATAAATAACTCATGCATGTTAGTTCAGTCAAATTCCAAGTTGAGATCAGATGATGGGACAATGTACTATCAATTGCATGAATATTCCGTTGAGGATATCTCTTGCATGCATAAGGAATTCATTCCTTGGAGATTGCGCAGTTACTTTTGAGTTTGGTGAGTTGTGTGAGAGGTGAATTCACATAGGTGGCAACCAGAGGACCTAGGAGAAACTGCGCAAGGAAATAGGAGGCTTGGAGGATTAAGGGAAGGCATATGTTGTGTCCATTCGGTCTATGCGCAGCGCTGAGGGATTGACTGAGAGTTGGATAGCTTGTGAGCTAAAGCTTTGTGTAATCCTGAGATATTTCCACTTGTATGATAATACAGATAGCGGGGTTTTTAGCTAAGGCTTTCCCCAGAGTATTATTTTGTGTTTATGTGTGATTGACTTCTCATTCTCTGTTATATGTGTTCTATTTGATCTTGCTCAAAATCGATTAAGCTTCCGTAAGTTTGTTTGTAGAAGTAGATCAAGTACTTTTCTTTACTATATTGCATTATCAGGTGATCTAGAGTGAGAAATTCTACATGGTATCGAAGCAAAGGTGATCAAAGTGAAGAATAGTATACAAAGAAGGGAGAAGTTCAAAGTTTGAAGTTCCTGATTATAGAAGTCAAATTCTTATCACATCTCAAATTTCACCAATGGCGTTCAACGGTTTGAGACTCAAGTATGCCCTGGATGGCAGCTCGAATTATATAGCCTGGAAGAATCGCATGGAAGTGGTATTAGAGGACAACGGTTTGAAGGACTTCATTGACCAAGAAGTCCCCAAGGCAGCATCTGCTAATGCTCAAGAATTGGTGGAATGGAAGAAATGTGTGGCTAGAGTGAGGAGGATTCTTCTGGAGGCAGTTCGAGACCACATTGTCTCAAGTCTCCATGGGAAGGGGACACCATTTTCAATGTGGAAAACATTGAAGGATCTATATCAAAACAACAATGATCAAAGGAAGATGGCATTGTAAGACAAGCTTCGAAAAATCAAGTGTGAAGAGGGCGTCACGATCTCTACATATCTGAACAAGCTCACCACCTGCAAGGATGAGCTTGGAAGTGTAGGGATCACGACATCCGATGATGACATGGTGAGTCTTGCTCTCCTTGGTCTTCCTAAGAGCTGGTACAGCTACCAAGACTTGATAATTGAAAGAGAGAAACTGCCAGATTGGGAACGAATTTGGTTGGATTTGATGCAGGAGGAGATAAGAAGAAGCACCAGAGATGGATCTTCATCAAAGCAAGATGATGAAGAAAATCTAGTCTTAGCGAGTAAGGTGAGGAAAGGGAAGGCGAAGGTGTACCATTCCAAATCAAGTTCTTCCCATGGTGGGAAGAAGATTGACAAATCAAAAGTGCGATGCTTTGATTGTCATGAGGTGGGCCATTATGCTATAAATTTTCCACAGAAGCAATCCAAGAAGGGATCCTCGAAAGGATCTGATGGTGAGGCACTAGCCTCACAGTTCGAATTGGATTTCACCCTCATCGCATGCATGGTTTCATTGATGGTGGAATGTGTTTGGTACCTGGACAGTGGAGCTTCATTCCACATGACCGACGACAAGATTTTATTCAGTACCTTGGAGGAGAAGGACCTCTAGATGCGCATAGAGATGGGCGATGAAGGAAAGTACCATGTTTCAGGTGAAGGTATGGTTGTGCTTCAGAGGGAGCATGGAGCTCCTCTCACCCTCATTGATGTAAAGTATGTGCCTGGTCTGAAGAAGAATCTAGTGTCCGTCACTATGCTGGAAGACAAAGGCTATGATGTAGTCTTTAGTAAAGGAAAGGCATTCCTAAGGCATATCGACACTGGACATACCAAGAGGATTGGGATTTGAGTAAAGAATATCTACAAGATAGAGGTAGATGACTTTGCCACATTGAGTTCCAAAGCAGAGTTGGTGCAAAGCCAAGATATTGGCGAGCTATGGCATAGAAGATTGGGCCACTTGCACCATGGGGCCTTAAAGACCATGCAGCAGATTTATGCCGGACTTCCGACGGGAAAACTAGAGAATGTGGATACATGCAAAGGTTGTACCTTGGGTAAGTGGTGGGCTCCAGTATTGCAGCAATAATGCTGCAACTCCTGGGACTCCCTTCTTTACTTTTATCAACCCGGTAGTTCATAACAAACTTGGAACCGACGATGTTGTATGCACAAGTACTAGCTCTTGTCACAGCTGTCACTTGGTCAGTTGGCACAAGTCCGCTAGGAGCTTAAGCCAACTTCTATGAGCTCTTGAGAAGAAGATTTTTAATTTATGGATGAAAGCTAACTCGAAGAAAGCTAATCTATTTGCGAAAAAAGATTGAAAAACTGAAGGAAAGCGCAAACCCCAGCAAACCCTAATTCTACCAGCTAGTCCTACTGATGCAAAGATGAGAATGAAAAATACTGAAAGAGATGCCATTACTTCTATGAAGGTAAAACACATGTGTCTAGACTACCTCTGTTCTAAGAAAACATCTTTTTTGTATTTTTGATTAAGTTATCAGTTTCATCATGCATATGCTTCCATTGTTCTTTACTATGCAGGGGTGGATCAAGGAGGAGGGATGCTTGGAAAAGGCTGGGAAGGTTCAAAGAGGGTATAAGGAGTCCCTAACACCCTTCCAGAGAGTTTCACAAAGTTTGGCTATCAAAAAACCTCATTTGTGAGCTTCTACAGGAAGTCTGCAGGGGTTCTACAGGATGTTCAGAGATTTCTACAGGATGTTCAGAAATTTCTACAGGATGTTTAAAAAATGGATTTTAGAAGTTTGGTGAGTGAGGGAAGATGCATGAATGGATAGGGAGGTAGGATAGGGGCCTGGAGTGACCTAGGGACTGGTGGATGGAGTGGTGAGAGGGTGTAGAAGGCTGACTTGGCTCAAAGAAGGCTAAGATAATGATTGAGAAAGAAGGTAGGGTTACGTGGGCAAAAGAAAAGATGAGAAATGAGGAACCTAGTTAGGAGATGGGATAGGTGCTCTGATGAAGCTTAGGTGGATGAAAGAGTGGTAGAGATGCCCTGCACAATGTACGTTCAATCGAATCAACAAAGTCTTGCAAATAATCAAGGTCCTAGCTAATCTAGTCTAACTATCAATAACATGCATAAACAACAACTTTATGTGGAAAGAAAACCATGTACATCAACTATGCAAAGAAACATTTCAGAGATCTAAACCCATAACTAATTGCTGCAAATGAAAACAGTACACTAAGGATTGCATGGTCAAGCAAACTAGTGTTTTTGTGGGGACAACATTGTTTCTTCAATTCCAGCCCCTGATCTAATAAGGATGAGGGGAAACCGAGAGTGTTGTTGACCCTTTTCTTGGAGATTTTTCTGTTATTATCCTACCAATCTATTCTAAACACCTGAAGCAACTTTATTCATAAACAATGATCTATCTAATCAGCACAATTAAATCTGCCTAACAGAAAGACATTTCAAATGCATAAAAGGAAAACAACGATGCATAAAGGAACAGTAACAGTACAAAAGGAAGCCCTAGGCTCTCAGGTTGGGCCCAACCCTGAGAACTATGGCTCCTAGAGAAAACTCAGAGTTGGTATAAAATTGGACTGCTTCTCATTATCAAAAAATAGTCATAAGTCAAGAGTTATGCCAAAATGGCTACAAGAGAACAAAGTAAAGCTAACAGCACTGTAGTGAAAAATATGCAATGGTTTCAAAAAGTCCCTCACGAAGGCTGAGGCCTTCACATGTATACACCACGAGGGCCCTAGCTGGCCTCCTAAATCTATGGGACTTGGCTGTCCAAACTGTGAGTAGGCATCTCCTTCCAAAATCTACTTGGCTGCCTTCTAGATCCGGTTTTGGTGGCCTTTGGAGCTCAGAGTTGGGGGTGAAGATCCTGAGGAAGGGCTATTTAATGCCATAGACAACCCCCCTATGAATCCTCACCTCAACCTTGGTTGTCTTCTAGCCCATGATTGCTCGGTTTTGCTCCAACATGTGTCAAAAAACCTGAAATGAGCACGTGTTAGCCACCTAGGAAGAGTGACTACCCTTATTTGTACAAATGACATAAACATACTGAAAAATAATGCATAAGCTATGAAAAATGAAGGATTGAACAAGGACTGAACAAGGATAATTAGGCCAAATGAGCCCAACAAGTTACCAAATTTGGGGCTCATCATCACCCCCCTGCTAAAAGGGTTGCTCATCCTCTGAGCAACTAGTCCAGCTCCTCGTCTTTCATTGCTTTAATCGCCACCCTCACATCCCAGGCTTCTTAAGTGGTATCCTCCTCATTGTCATGGAATCCGGCCTTCCTTTCCACCTCTTCCCACTGCTTATGCTCTTCTTCTTCTGTGCCTCCTTCTAACAATCTCAAAAGAAAAGGTGGACTTAGCTTGAGGCCTATCCAGCTAGCCTGGAGGTTCTGCATAGACTTCTTGTAGAGAGGCACTCGTGCCAAGGCCTCCCTCATCCTAGTTGGAGTGTGATATTCCCTGATTTTGAGGTTGTGGGACAATGTGTTCCACCTATGGTTGCAAGCATGAACACAATTGTCCCCCAATAATCGCTCCATATCCTTGAAGTGTGCTATGGCCTGAGCCTGCCAATCCATGTACTCTAATAAAGTCTGTGAGTTGGTTGCTAGGTGCTGGTGGGCAGATATCAATGCTGTGGGGTCCCCTGGCTCTGCTCTAATCAACAGTGGTTTGTGTAGTTCTTGGTCCATGAAATTTCTGACCTCTGCCACTCTCTTTTCTTTGTAGTTTAACCATGAGGTCATTGATATCAGCTGCATGTCCCCTACTACTGTTTTGGGGTTCCACGAGGTTATGTTTGGAAGGGCCAAATTATGAAGGTAAAACTCTGAAAGCTTAGCCTTATCTTCCAATGAACTGTCATTACATAAATCCATGAACTGCTAAGGGTTTTGGATTTGGGAGATACCCCTCTATGCCAATGTGTTGATTTGGAATTGCAGCCACTGATCCCTGAGGTATAGGCCATAGGATTTGGCCGGCTGCCTACATTGCAGAGCTCCCATTGCCCAACTAGCCATGCAGGCCAATTGTGCCTCCTTTTCTTGCATCTGCTATTTTAGAGATTGTATCTCTATGCCTGCCTGCAATTCCCTTTCCTGTAGTTGCCAGTTTAGTTCCTCAAGATCAGCTTGCATTCCTTCTTTTTCTTGAGGTTCTGCTGTGGTGTCCTCTTCTTTCCTCTGTCCCTGTAGCTGTAGCTGCTGTCTAAGCAGCTCATTCTCTTCTCTTAACTTGGCCTGTTGGGAGCTTTCCACATGTCGTACTCTTGCCAACTCCCTTTGTGTTTCCTTGAGCCTTTTCTCTAGAGGCCCTATATCTGCTACCCTCTTGGATTTAGCGATCCTCATCCAAGTGTGGGTTCGTACTCTTTCTTCCTCTAGTGTTAGAAACAATGGCATCGTGAATTTTTGAGGAATAATTTTGCCGGCCTCCCAAAAGTTATAATAAGAGCCCAGGCTGGGCTGGGGGCTTGGTTCCGTGATGACATCGGTCTTCTCCTCCTCTTGTGGTGACTTGGCTTCTCTTTCCTCCATCTGCGTAGTTTATTTCAGCCTAGCCAAAGTTTCCTGTAGAGCAACCTCGACATCCTGTAGAGAGGCTTCTGAGTTCAATTTCTCCATCCTTTCTCTCCATGAGGATGTTTTCAGGCTTCCCAGCTCATAAGTAATGGATGCCATGGAGGGGGACCTATCCCTTGGTGTGGTAGGGGTATCCACAATTGTGATTGGCTCTTTTGATGGAGGTTTGGGTCTGCCAATCTTAATCCTCACACTCCTTCTCGCTTTAAAATAAAGAGGAGTCTCCCTCTTTCATTTTTCCTTTGACTTGGGAGAGGTACCTAGGGTGGCCAGCACAGCTGCTGCCTCCCTAGCTAGAATTGCAGCTGATTTCTCCTTCTACTGCCCTTTTTCCGGACTTCCTGTAGAAAGTCCTGTAGTGGCTGTTTTCTGGCTTCCTCTAGAAATAGCCTTCTGTTTTCCTGTAGAAGCAGATGACACTGTTTTAGTTTTCTTGTCTGAGGGTGCTTTTTCCTTTAGCTTGGCTGAGGCTGCCTTAGGGGTGCCCTTACTAGCTTGGACTTTCTCAGTCCGTTCTGCCCTGCTCTGTAGTCTTTTCTCCCTGGGTGTTGGTGTAATTTTACCACCCCCTGTTTTGGCAGCCTGGTCTTTTTCTTGTGCTCCTTTCTATTCTTTATTTGGTGTTTTGCCCGGGGTTTTTTGACCTTTAGCTTTCTTCTCTGCCTAAGTGTGCTCCTTCTCCTCGCTGTTGGAGGAAGTGAGCTCCTTGGCCAAAACTCGGATGTCATCATCCTTAGACATATTCCGAAAAACTTCCCAGGAGAGAGGGACAATGTACGTGTGGAGTGCATCTTCCACGAGGAGCTTGATAAGCCCATGATGGGCTAGCTGGTCTGGTGTCCCCTCTCTCACTTTGGTGGCACACTCAATCATGGACTGTAGGAGGAAGTAAGGAATGCTCTATTTTTGTTCTGAGGGTAGGTCCATTTGGTGCCTGAGTTCTGTGAGCGACCGGAAATGATAGCCATACACAATGCTAAATCGCCCCTCACACGTAATATACTTCATAATTTGGAGGCTGAGTTCACTCCAGAACGGTTGTAGGCTAGTTCTTTGAACTCCATTCTTGTCCTTTGAAAATTGTTCCTCTGGCAAGAAGAACTCTTTTTAAGCTTCCTGACCCAATTTTCTCTCCTCCTTACCCAGGGTACCCCCATCGGTAGATGAGTTACTCTGCTACTGAGCTGTGGGGTGAGTCTGAGGGTCAATCCTCTGAAGTTGACAATGGCCAATGTCTTTGACTTCGGCTTTAGGGACCTTAGGAATTCTTCTGTAATTTCGTCATCGTGACCTTGAAGCCTATCACAAAATGACATCCAGTGTGCACAGGAAAACAAGTCCACCACCTCAGGGGTTTGCCGTAATTTCTTGGATTTCGAAGGTTATTTTCTAATGATCCCTCCTGGCATGGTAAAAACTCTATTTTTGTCTGTGCTTTAAGAAGACAGGGAATTCTGGGTGTGTTTCGTTCTCAGAGCGAAAAAAAATAGTATCTTTGTATCAATTACCGTGTTCTGAACTTGCTTGCTCGTGTACAGAAGGAGGACTTCAGGATTTTTCTACACAGAGCGCAAAGCTACGTCTTCATTATACACATAGTCATATAAAATTTCACAATTTTTCACCGATGAGCCTTGACAATGTTTCAATTTTCTATAGGAGGGGTTTTAATTCAAGTCTCGTGGAGAAAATCTCGCATGCAGACCACGAAGACAATTTCAGGCAGCGATAAGAAAACGACTTTTGAATTCATAGACAGACTTGCATTCACATTTTCCCTACCCCGTCAACACGTCGAATTCACCACCTTTTGAATGATTTGCATGGGAAAGTTATGTTCAGGCCTACCTCACTGAGAATTTCCACCCTTGATGTGAACAGTCCAAGCTTCTTTGTAGGCTGGGTTTCCTGTAGTGCAGCTTCCAGTAGAAATCGTGCACGGCTTCTGGAGGACGTTACGGTGGTTCTGGATGAGTCTGAGCAGCAGCAGGAAGTTGGAACAGACCGAGAACTCGGGCTAACAACTTGCAGAGGAGGAGGACGTGTACTCAACTGCAAAAACGGTTGTGAGTGTAAAGTACTACAGTGTATCATAAGTTATTTGCTCGGCCAATTTTGAAATGCTACGGAATTCATGGCGCGGGGGTGAGCTGTCCCTGCCGATCTGTTGGCCAATGTCATAGCTATCATTCCCCCGGCATGTCCCTGACCGTCGAATTCTTCCCTTTGCATTCACCGCTGCCATTCCTGTCATACTACCTTTTCTCCCCGACTGGACACTTCCCACCTGTCAATTGCCCGTCTTTTCAGCATAACCAAGCCCATTTGGATCCTACGAGGCCGTCTGACTGGCTGTGGTGGCCAGTTGAATGGCTACCAGACTTGTTCAATCCGCCCATTCTCACAGTCATGCAAATTGTAGAGTATAGCTTATGTAATTTGACGAAATAAGGTTAGGCACTTACCTATGCGGCTGTGGACGTGGTTTTTTTAGGTTTCAAGACAAGGAATGTTGGATCTGATTGCTGCTGCTTCATGCACAGGTGCTGGAGTTCCTCTTCCATTGGTTGATGCTGGTTCCAAGACCTTGAGACCCGATTTCCTGGTGGTGAATGCTGCATGCACCGGCTTCATGAGCTTCTGGTGTCTTCATGGTATGTGCTCCAGCCGAATTAGCTGCTGCAAGATTCCTGTAGGACATCCTGTAGCCGTTTCTCCTTCTGGGGTGCATGCTGAAATAAACGGAGTCACGTTCACAGGTGAAGGGTCTTGAGGTCGCCTTGATAGGTGAAGTGTGCGAACCTCTAAATGCTTTATTTTGATTTGAAAAAAACAAATTATTATCTGAAAAAAACAGGGTTCTGGTATGACTGTGCAGGTATATTCGACTAGATGATGGAAATGGCGGTGAAAGGAGGTTAAATAAGTGGAGGATGGAAGAAAAGAGTGGTTTCATGCCTCCTCAACAGACTTCAAGCTTCAAATCCTTCTCCATAATCGATTCTGGCCCGCCCAAAGGCTCTACAGGATGTTTCCAGTAGAAATACAGAACTTCCTTGTAGAAAGTCCTGTAGCTTCCTGTAGAATGCTAAACCATGACTAGATTGTGTCCAAACCTTGGAAAAAAATGAGTGTTCATGGAGGGAGTGTATGTGAGGTTGCCTGGTAGCTTGGTAGGGACCCTTGTCCTTGAGTTGAGAGGCCTCCTTTTTGCATTGTGTTCCTGCAACCTGCAACAATTTCCAGAGGTTAAACTTTTTTTTTTTTTTTTTTTTTTTTTTTTTTTTTTTTTTTTTTTTCTTCTTCTTTTTTATTTTTCTTTCTTTTTTTTTTTTTTTTTTTTAGGAGACAGCAGGGGCGCCTCAATGAGGTTTTCACCCCTACTATCTGCCTTGGGTGCCTCAGAGAGGTTTTCACCCAAGGATCTTTTTATTCCAATTCTTTTTTCAGAGAGACAGCAGGTGCACCTCAATGAGGTTTTCACCCCTACCATCTGCCTTGGGCACCTCAAAAAGGTTTTCTTCCAAGGATCTTTTTTTTATTGCATTTTTTTTTTTTTTTTTGATATATAATGATGCTCAAGGTGTGCCCAAAACAGAGGCAGAACCCTTCTCTATGACCAGCACTGATTTTTCCACAGTTTTGATGAACTCTTACCTCGAAAGAGGTTTCTTTTAGATCTTTAGTCGATGCCCATTGACGAGCATGGGGATGGTTTCTTCATCAATGGTCTGGATAAGGACAGAACCATTGTCATTACACTTCTCCACTACATATGGTCCTAGCCATCTTGTCCTCAGCTTCCCTTTGAAATCCTTATGTCTGGAATCATACAGCAGCGCCCAATCTCCCAGCTGGAATTGTTTGTCATTGAGGTGTCGGTCATGCCATATTTTCCTCTGAAGTTGGACCACTTCGGAGTGGAGGAGGGCCTACATTCAGTGTTCACCTAATCCATTCAGCTGCAATAACCTTTCTTGTTGAGCATGGCTGAGATCTAGGTCCAGCTAAGCTGCCATCCCCAATGTGTTGTACTCAAACTCGATTGACAACAAAGCTCTCTTCCCATAGACTAGCTCATAAGGTGTGAAACTAGTTGTGGTCTTCCAAGTGGTGTTGTAGGCCCAAGTGGCCTCAACCAGGCAATCTACCCAATCCTTTCTGCTGCTGCTCACCACCTTAGTCAAAATCCCTTCTAATGCTCTATTGGTGACTTCCACTTGCCCATTTGCTTGAGGATGATATGGGGTGGAAGTCCTCTACTTGATCTTGTGATGAGCGAGAAAGTCTTCAATTAAGTTGGAGGTGAACTGGCTTCCTTGATCGGTGACTAACTCTCTTGGGTAGCCAAATTTGTAGAAGATGTTTTCTCTTAAAAAATCAGCCACCTTTTCTTCTGTTGCTATTTTGATTGCCTTGGTTTCCGCCCACTTTGTCAGATAGTCTGTGCACACAACGATGTAAGACCTTTTCCTTGAAGGAGGATTGATAGGACCCACAAAATCCATACCCCACTTCTCAAATGGCTCAAGAGTCACTTGAGGTTGGAGAGGCACTTCGTCCCTTGGAGTCGGTTTCCCCATCCTTTGGCATCAGTCACATTGGCTGATATATTCTCTGACATCTTGATGAAGAGTGGGCCAATAGTAGCCTGCCTGTAGAATTTTGAAGGAAATCCTCTCGGCTGCAAAATGTTCTCCAAAAGGCCCATCGTGACAGGTTAGGAGGATGTCAAAGACTTCCTCCTCCCTTACACAATGCCTTAAGATCTGATCGGGGCCAAGTTTGAATAGGTTGCCCTTGATCCAAGTGAATGAGGCACTCTTCCTCACAATTCTGCTCTTCTCTTTTGAGGATAGATGCGGAGGGAACTGTGTTGAGACCAAATAGTTTTCTATATCAGCAAACCATGGAGAGAGCACTGAGATAGCAAACAGATGTTCATCTAGCATCTGGTCATCCACCGTTCCTTCTTCACCTGCAGGCAAATCCAATCTAGACAAGAAGTCAACAACAACATTTTCTTTACCTGGTTTGTCAACGATAGTCAAATCAAACAACTGCAACAAAAGTAACCATATAATAATACGAGCATTCACATCAGGCTTATTCATTAAATATCTAATCGCAGCATGGTCAATATGTACAAATGTTTGATAGCCAGTGATGTAGTGTCGGAACTTGTTCAGGGAATGGACCACGGCTAGGAACTCTTTCTCAGTTATAGTATAATTCATTTTTGCCTTGGATAAGTTTTTGCTGACAAAGTACATGGCATATGGAAGTTATTCTTCAATTTGTCCTAAGGCTGCCCCTATGGCTTTGTTTGAGGCATCGGTGTGGATGTGGAAAGGTAGGGCCCAGTTTGGGCCTCTCAAAATTGGGGCGGAGACCAACTTATCCTTTAATTCATTTAGAGCCTTCTGACAGTCGTCAGTCCATTTAAACTCAAAATCTTTTGCTAAGAGGCCAAACAATGGCGAGGCTAGCTTATTGAAGTCTTTAATGAACCTTCTATAATATCCTGCTAAGCCTAGGAAACTCCGAACATCTCTTACCTTATAAGGAGGTGGAACCTTTTTGATGATAGCAATTTTATTGGGATCCACCTGTAATCCTTGGCGAGAAATGGTATGACCTAACACGATCCCTTCAGTCATCAGGGATTCACAATTTTTAGGGCTAAGGGACAGGTTCATCTCAATGCACTTGTTCAAAACTTTTCCCAGGTTGGACAAGGCTTCTTGGAAGCTAGACGCGTAAGGAGTAAATTCATCCATATAGATTTCCACCAAATCATGAACCAACTCGGCAAAGATGCTCAATACAGCTCTCTGGAAAGTGGCAGGGGCATTGCATAGCCCAAAAGGAAGGACTCGGTAGGAAAAGGTACCCCATGGACAAGTGAAGGTGGTCTTATCTTGGTCCTCCGGGCTGATTTGGATCTGATTATACCCACTGAACCCATCTAGGAAAAAGAAAAACTTATTTCCTGCCAGTCCATCCAACACTTGATCTATGAAAGGTAAAGAGAAGTGGTCTTTCTTGGTGGCTTTGTTCAATTCTCTGTAGTCCACACAGATTCTCCATTTCCCATTTTTCTTGGTTACCAACACCAGAGGGGAAACCCATTCGCTATCCGAGATGGGGTAGATGAATCCAGCATCCAACAATTTTTGCACTTCTTCTTTAACAATGTCCTTAAGGGCTGGATTCATTCTCCTCTAAGGTTGCCTGACTGGTTTACAGTCCTCCTTGATGTAGATATGATGGGTACAGACCGAGGGATGGATTCCCTTCATTTCCTTGTAGTTCCAGGCAAAAGTCTCCAAATGGCGGGTCAAGAGGCTACATAGCTCCTTTTCCTGAGAGGGAGAGAGAGAGGAGCTGATCTTTAAAGTTCTTTCAGGGCCAAACTGCACATTCTTAACTCTGGGAGTGGTCGGATCAGTCGCACATAGGTCCACTAAAGCATTGACTTAGGTATCTTCCACCAACTCTTCCAAGGATAGTGCACCAGGGGGAGGATTTTGGATTAAGTTCTCAATCAAATCATCCTCTGTTTGAAGACGTCCCCTGGTGGCATCTACTGTGCATAATGGTGCAGAGTAGACCTCATCCTCTTCTCCTTCTTCCAACCATAGGGGTAAGTCATGTTCTAGCAGAGGTTGAGCAGGAGGGTATAGGACCAGCTGTTTGGACATAGGCCCATTTTTTATGGTCATGCTTCCTGCTCGACAACTGATGTAAGCATCCGTAGTAGCCAGCCAAGGCCTTCCCAAAATGAGGGGATATCCAATGAGTTTTTCCTTTGGTTGAAGGACCAAAAATTCTGCAGGGTAATCCCAAGAGTCAACAAAGACCAAGACATCTTCCACAATCCCTTCGGGAGTCACGGTGGAGCAGTCTGCCAATTGCAACACTGTCGAGGTCTTCCTTAAGAAACTCTGAAGGTTGAGCTTAAGCATGGTGTCCCTGGTCATCACATTAATGGTGGCCCCTAGATCAATCAAGGCGTGGGGTATGATGGTGCCATTGATGTGGACATCAACTACAGGACTCCCAGGG